>NW_019060266.1:336453-352577 GCF_000696155.1 Zootermopsis nevadensis
ACTGCCTCACAGCATGGTGTAGCCTTTAATATTGCTCTTTGGCAATGCATTCTGACAGGTTTTGTTTTAAACTTTGATCTCCATCTTTTCCTTCTGCCAAGTTTTTATGGAATTTTTAGTCTCTGTTGGTCAATAATCACCATTTATCGAACTTATTTTGTATCATACTCTCCGGTATTTCCCTTGGGCGGATTTCTTTTGAACTTTACACTATGGCAGTTGCCTTGTGGCTGGTTTATTTTGAACCTAGGACTAAGTTTTGTCCTGTCGGTCAAGTTTACAATGAAACTTAGTCTCCGGTGATCTCTGTCAGGAGTGTTTCTGTAGAATTTTACCCTTCGGTAATTGCCCTTGAGTGTGTGTCTATGAAAGATACTTTAATCTTCCCCCAGAGTATTCTTCTTTACTTGTTTGCATTTGAAAGTGCATTAGCAAGAACGTACAGTTTTCTTGAAGAAACACTGTTTATTTTCAAAATTTCATGTTGAGAAAATGCCTTCCAAAGTCATGAATGTCTGTGGAACTTATCTGAATTCTCCCTATACATCCTCATGGTAGAGTGTTTAGCAAAATAGCGAAGTTAGGTTACATTACGTTATTGTATCTTGTACTTAGTTTGTGCTTTGGTTTGTTTGTGTAGATGGCAGCAATGCAGGATCGGGTAATGACATCGATACTGTGCTGATCGCAGTCGTTCGCATGATGCGTGATAACAGTGTTGCTCAGCGCTCACTACTTGAGCCAAGTAAAGATGAATATGTGACTCGGCATCTCATTGACGGCCGCATTATTTACAGTGACCACAGGTATGATATGTGTGTAGTCTGCAGACATTCTGTGTTTTGTCAGAAATTGTGTATGTATGTGTAAAGTAAATTATTATTATTTTCACTGAATGTTATCAATTTATAAATGCTTGCAAATAAAGTATGGGTATGCCCTAATTAAGAATGAACTGCTGCTGACAATTTTTCGATCAGCTGTGTCATGAACTAAAAGTGAACAATAAACTCATTCAGATGTTTCTTGTTCAGTGGTGCATTGTGTTATAAATTAGATATTTCAAGTTATCTAACTCAGTTTGTAAGGGCAGGACATGATTTGCCTTACATAGTGTCATCTCGAACTTGCCAACTTAAATAAGAACTTTTTGAGTTACTAAGTTACCAAGTGTTTGGACTGAAGTCAGTAGAGCAAACTTTAATCAGACTTATACTTCATACCATGCTAACTTACAGGACAGTGCATTGCAGAGACAGCAAACGACGGATGCCAAGCAAACTTGTGCAACAGTGTACTACATTCACACGGTTTGGCTGTCTTAAATTTCTGTACTTGACACATCTGACTTCTGTAAAAGTGACCAAAATTGTGTATGTATTTATTATTCCAGTCTATACACAAACTTAATTTTAAAATGTTGTTGTTAAATGTGTATAGACTGGAATAATAAATACATACTTAGTTCAACACAAACATGACGCATCTAAGCTACAAATTGACCAAAATTGATTGAGGCCGTATTGGTGACTGTTTCACTTAATACACCACTTCTCTAGGCCAACTAGTTCGTTGAAAATAAATTATATATGTAAATCATTTGTAATAACCTTGTACTTTTAATTAAGAAATCTTACTGTCTGTTGAGTCCTAAAGATATTTGGTTTTTGTTAACTGCAAGTAACAAGTTTATTACATAACTGACACGTGGCAGCTTCAGTTTCAAAAAAATTGTTGTTCTATATTTACATGGAGACGTGCAGGTAGTGTGACTTGACTTACAACTGAAAAGTAAGTTATATGGTAATGTTTATGATGTCAGAAGGCAAGGGTGTGTGGTTTGAATCTCATATAGGGTACCTGGTTTCGTGACTTGGAATTTTCTTAGTTCTTTCTGTGTATTAAGGCAAATGATGTGGCAGTACCTTGAACCTTGCCGCTGTGATTCCCTTCCACCACACCATTCAAAATTATCTTTCCATATCATTCGATGCTGTATTACATCTGCAGTTGAAACATAATCATTGAATAAGCTGCAAGATTCAGTCAGTATTCTGCAAAAATATGAACAGAATATTAAGGACTTGTCGGGGGTGTATCAAAATATTGTATATTTCTTAACACACAACAAAACATTTCCTGTTATAAATACTGTCTTGTGATATGCATATGGAAGTCTCATAGTGGATGTCATTAGTGTGTAGCAGCATTTTTTTATGTGGAGATTTTTTGGTACTATTTTTAGTAGGTAACGACTACTTCCATCCATACAGAGGCATGTTTAAGTGATATTTAATATGTAAGTTTGAATATATTAATTATTACTCCCTGAAATGTTGAATTTCAGTAGAGAAGATTGTTAAGGCAGTGAAATTTTTAATTTGTGTTTACAGGATCTCGGTGGTGGCAGGCTACATGGCCGAGGAGATTACAGGAGAGTCTGCCTTCAAGTTTATGCATAAGGATGATGTACGCTTTACAATTGTAGCTCTACGACAGAGTACGTAACCTTATTGATTGCTAATGCAGTAATTAAATATCATACCCATGATTATAATTCTTATTGCCAGACTGGGAGCTGAAGCTCTTGCACTAGAAATCAGTCAGATTGATGGGTGACTTGGTTGCACTGTAGCACTGATTGTTGCATATTGGAAACTAATAGTCAGTTTCAGTAGGTGTTCTGTATCTGTAGTATGTATTCTTCTTCCTCTTATGATTGCACAAAGTCGTGAATTATTGTGATGTGTAGCGTTTGACTTAAGATTGTGATATGTATACACAGTAATAATTAATATGACAATGTTAGAACACCTGTTGGTAGTTCATGGGAATTTTTTGACTGACTTCACTGCTATCAACTTTTCACTAAAAAATGTAGTTATTTATGTAGGAAGTCCTTGAATATATAAGCACATTTGTAGACAACCGTAAAATGTGATCACCTTGTATTTTTGTTACAGTGTATGATCGTGGTAAAGGGAGTTATGGCAGCAGTTGCTACAGGCTTCTGTGCAAGACCGGCCAGTATATTTACTTGCGTACTCATGGCTACCTTGAGTATGACAAGGACAGCCAGAAGATAGTTTCCTTCATATGCATCAATACCCTTGTGTCGTAAGTTATCAGCGAATTTATTAACAGTAGGATTTCAGGTTTTCGCTGCTATGAGTATGAAAATGACTGTGTTCTGGGTTGTTGCACTGTGTAGTCTGGTAGGAGTTTACTGATGTTTCAGAGGTCCTTGCTGCCTCCATCATGAGGCTCTGCTCAAATAATTATTCTGCCCTGGATATATAAAATATTACACCAATGGTATATTGAACAGTGTCCATTGTCTGAGATTGACGTACATGATATTTTAGGATTTGGTTTTGCTTTGTCTTCAGGTGCTTGCTTTATGTAATACTGACATAATTTTTTATATATTAGTGGTAGCTCTTAAAATTGAATCCTCCTGACATGATGCTTAAAATTTAAGGCTGTGCAGTGAATACCATCCAGCATAACAATTGTCTTGTGTTTAGGGAGGAAGAAGGTGTGCAACTTGTGCGAGAGATGAAGGCTCGGTTCTCTGCCAACATCTTGACAGCATCTAGCCAGCAGCCAGCTCCACTTCCTCCCGCTTCCATCCCGTCCACTTCCACTGTCACGTCTGGCCCCCTGGTAAGTAAAAGAATCATGCCCAATATTTGAATTGATGAAAATGTGATAAAATAGAATGACTTTGAGACTGTGTTATGATTACAGGAATCAGACCTGTTGGAGGTAGCTATTTCACAACTTATTTCCAACATCCCTGCAACAGAGGATGATCAGGGTGGAGAAGAGGAGAGGCGCCCTGAGGTATCAGATACCCAATATATGAAGGTTGTACACTATTCGAAGGCTCTTCCTCCTGCAACAATACAGGCAGCAAAAGTGGGCCTTGACCCACTTATGTCATTGTCTCATGTGGGGCCTACCTCACCTACAAGACCACTTACTGTGACCATCCCTGGAACACCTTCAAGGGTACAGACAGATTCTGCTTGGTCTATGGTGAAACGTGAATCTGTTATAACATCTTTAGTGTCTTCTGTTAAGACAGAGCATGTTCCTCGACCTCCACCACCAGTGCCACCTCGAAGGCAAGAGACTGTTGTGGTTAGTGTACAGGCAAATCAGGCTGGAAATATGCCAGAGTGCATGACAGGGTTGAGAACACAAGCAAATCCAGTGTTGAAGCGGACAAGTAACATTGCAGACTGTGAGGTACAGAGTAGTTCTAAGCGTCAGCATGTGAGCTATGCTCGGCGAAGGGAAAGACGCCCCACTGAACCTTCAGCCCAACTTCATCTTGAGAGTCCCACAATGGATGAACCTAGGAGGACACCAGATGAACAGCTTCGACTTATCATGATGCGAGACTCTCTTGTCACGAGTCCTCCTGCTAATTCCCTCTTACACTGTGTTGCAAGGGGATTCTCAGAACCCAGTGCACCGAGTCCTGTTTCTCCAGCAGTTGGTGATTTTGTTACTCCTGAATTCCAGCGCTCTGAATTCCAGCGCTCACCAGGGAACTTCACTGTAAAAATAAATCAAACTCTTGTTCATAGTCCCAACCCCACTTCCCCCATTGCTCCCATGATGTACATACCGCTCAATGTAATAGCTGGCACCCCCAGTCCAGGCCCACAGTCTCCTGTTCGTGGCAGCAATAGCATGCTGGAGTTCAGCCCAGCACATTTTCTAAACAGTGCTCACTCTCCTTCATCTCAGCTCCCCACACAAGTGACTTCTTTTAGTGTAGATGTAGGACATGGAAATTTCTTGGACAGCTTTGGTCCTCCAGGGTCACATTCGCCTCCCCACTATACCTCCATCGGCAGCTATGGTCTAGGGCGGAGTAGTGGTGTCACAGATGCAGGGGAGATGACCAGTATGCTCAGTCCTGGTGACTCCTTTTCCTCACTGGGAACGCTGGACACTGACCTGACCGACCTTCTGGCAGGCAACACCAGCATGCTGCTCCCTCCTACAGGTTTGTGAGGCTTTTATTATGAAAAGTAAATTAGAAAATAAAGGCATTAGCTTTCTTCAAGAAAATGAAGATTTTAATCAGGCTTATTGGCATGAGAAGCTGGGATTTTGTTTTGTGTTATTCAGTTTTGTTACGTGGAGGGCTAAATGAATAAATGTCCCATTTAAAAAATTATAAAACAATCTGTATTCTTCTCATTGTTGTGAAGTTACAAGTAGTAGGCTTTGCTGTGGTGGTGGTGGTGATAGCAAAGTTTTTTTTTTCTTTTTTCCCCAAAGACTTTAAGTTAGCAAATCAACTTGAAGTTTCATGAGTAGGCTTAGCGTTATATTCTATGCCTGGTCATACAGATATTTTGTAAGTGATATTTGCTTATTCAGTATTGATTATTTAGATCATGAAACAGAAGTGACACACACTTTATTTTTTTATTTTTTTCTGCACTGGACACATGATAAGTCATTTGTTTCTAATATTTTAATATAAACATGCATTGAATATTTTATTGTAAAGAAACAGATATTTTCCCCCATTTTATAGGAGGAATAAGTGTAAAAAAAAATTGTAATTAATATTACTCATTCTTATAGGTCAGCTATTTGATGATGTGGGATTGGTATCAGAGCAGCCATCAGTCAATGAACAACTCCCTCTAGTAGAGCAGCGGCTAGTGCAGACTCACCGTGAGCTTGGTACCAATCTGCAGCTGCAAAGACGAAACATCAACCTGATTGAAGAGGACATGCAGCAATACCCACTTAACATTGCCAGCAAAGTGCTGAGACCACAGATCTCACAAATCAAGGTAATTGTGAGTCACTTTTGCTAAACCAACTTGCCTTTGTATACCATTGTGTACTATTTTGATCACACTAACCATTAATAACCATACTTTTTGGTATATGAACTGTGCTTTTTGACTACAATTTAGACATATTACTTATTCGTCCTCCATTTAAAATTTTGTCATAAAATTCAGATGTATTACCACAGTTTTTTATGCCATATGTTACTTGTACTTGGGCTCTTGGTGAGAATCGAGGGGATAAGGAAACAAGTTTCTGTCCGTGTTATTTCACGCTATTGCATACTATCAGTACCATTACCTTAGGCCATATGCGTATGTACATACACAAGTACATAGGTACATATATTGCTTTTATAAAGTGTGATGCTTTTTGGCAAGGAATCTGTTAAAGCATTAATATTCATAGTTTAATCTTTGATAAGTTTTAAGAACAAAATTCACTGTTTCATGTACATGTGTGAAGAAGTTGCAGCATTGCAGCCGAATATTAAACATACATTTATTTTTGAAAAGAAAAGTTTGTAAGCATCAGTCAGTATTCTGCAAAAATATGAACAGAATATTAAGGACTTGTCGGGGGTGTATCAAAATATTGTATATTTCTTAACACACAACAAAACATTTTCTGTTATAAATACTGTCTTGTGATATGCATATGGAAGTCTCATAGTGGGTGTCATTAGTGTGTAGCAGCATTTTTTTATGTGGAGATATTTTGGTACTATTTTTAGTAGGTAACGACTACTTCCATCCATACAGAGGCATGTTTAAGTGATATTTAATATGTAAGTTTGAATATATTAATTATTACTCCCTGAAATGTTGAATTTCAGTAGAGAAGATTGTTAAGGCAGTGAAATTTTTAATTTGTGTTTACAGGATCTCGGTGGTGGCAGGCTACATGGCCGAGGAGATTACAGGAGAGTCTGCCTTCAAGTTTATGCATAAGGATGATGTACGCTTTACAATTGTAGCTCTACGACAGAGTACGTAACCTTATTGATTGCTAATGCAGTAATTAAATATCATACCCATGATTATAATTCTTATTGCCAGACTGGGAGCTGAAGCTCTTGCACTAGAAATCAGTCAGATTGATGGGTGACTTGGTTGCACTGTAGCACTGATTGTTGCATATTGGAAACTAATAGTCAGTTTCAGTAGGTGTTCTGTATCTGTAGTATGTATTCTTCTTCCTCTTATGATTGCACAAAGTCGTGAATTATTGTGATGTGTAGCGTTTGACTTAAGATTGTGATATGTATACACAGTAATAATTAATATGACAATGTTAGAACACCTGTTGGTAGTTCATGGGAATTTTTTGACTGACTTCACTGCTATCAACTTTTCACTAAAAAATGTAGTTATTTATGTAGGAAGTCCTTGAATATATAAGCACATTTGTAGACAACCGTAAAATGTGATCACCTTGTATTTTTGTTACAGTGTATGATCGTGGTAAAGGGAGTTATGGCAGCAGTTGCTACAGGCTTCTGTGCAAGACCGGCCAGTATATTTACTTGCGTACTCATGGCTACCTTGAGTATGACAAGGACAGCCAGAAGATAGTTTCCTTCATATGCATCAATACCCTTGTGTCGTAAGTTATCAGCGAATTTATTAACAGTAGGATTTCAGGTTTTCGCTGCTATGAGTATGAAAATGACTGTGTTCTGGGTTGTTGCACTGTGTAGTCTGGTAGGAGTTTACTGATGTTTCAGAGGTCCTTGCTGCCTCCATCATGAGGCTCTGCTCAAATAATTATTCTGCCCTGGATATATAAAATATTACACCAATGGTATATTGAACAGTGTCCATTGTCTGAGATTGACGTACATGATATTTTAGGATTTGGTTTTGCTTTGTCTTCAGGTGCTTGCTTTATGTAATACTGACATAATTTTTTATATATTAGTGGTAGCTCTTAAAATTGAATCCTCCTGACATGATGCTTAAAATTTAAGGCTGTGCAGTGAATACCATCCAGCATAACAATTGTCTTGTGTTTAGGGAGGAAGAAGGTGTGCAACTTGTGCGAGAGATGAAGGCTCGGTTCTCTGCCAACATCTTGACAGCATCTAGCCAGCAGCCAGCTCCACTTCCTCCCGCTTCCATCCCGTCCACTTCCACTGTCACGTCTGGCCCCCTGGTAAGTAAAAGAATCATGCCCAATATTTGAATTGATGAAAATGTGATAAAATAGAATGACTTTGAGACTGTGTTATGATTACAGGAATCAGACCTGTTGGAGGTAGCTATTTCACAACTTATTTCCAACATCCCTGCAACAGAGGATGATCAGGGTGGAGAAGAGGAGAGGCGCCCTGAGGTATCAGATACCCAATATATGAAGGTTGTACACTATTCGAAGGCTCTTCCTCCTGCAACAATACAGGCAGCAAAAGTGGGCCTTGACCCACTTATGTCATTGTCTCATGTGGGGCCTACCTCACCTACAAGACCACTTACTGTGACCATCCCTGGAACACCTTCAAGGGTACAGACAGATTCTGCTTGGTCTATGGTGAAACGTGAATCTGTTATAACATCTTTAGTGTCTTCTGTTAAGACAGAGCATGTTCCTCGACCTCCACCACCAGTGCCACCTCGAAGGCAAGAGACTGTTGTGGTTAGTGTACAGGCAAATCAGGCTGGAAATATGCCAGAGTGCATGACAGGGTTGAGAACACAAGCAAATCCAGTGTTGAAGCGGACAAGTAACATTGCAGACTGTGAGGTACAGAGTAGTTCTAAGCGTCAGCATGTGAGCTATGCTCGGCGAAGGGAAAGACGCCCCACTGAACCTTCAGCCCAACTTCATCTTGAGAGTCCCACAATGGATGAACCTAGGAGGACACCAGATGAACAGCTTCGACTTATCATGATGCGAGACTCTCTTGTCACGAGTCCTCCTGCTAATTCCCTCTTACACTGTGTTGCAAGGGGATTCTCAGAACCCAGTGCACCGAGTCCTGTTTCTCCAGCAGTTGGTGATTTTGTTACTCCTGAATTCCAGCGCTCTGAATTCCAGCGCTCACCAGGGAACTTCACTGTAAAAATAAATCAAACTCTTGTTCATAGTCCCAACCCCACTTCCCCCATTGCTCCCATGATGTACATACCGCTCAATGTAATAGCTGGCACCCCCAGTCCAGGCCCACAGTCTCCTGTTCGTGGCAGCAATAGCATGCTGGAGTTCAGCCCAGCACATTTTCTAAACAGTGCTCACTCTCCTTCATCTCAGCTCCCCACACAAGTGACTTCTTTTAGTGTAGATGTAGGACATGGAAATTTCTTGGACAGCTTTGGTCCTCCAGGGTCACATTCGCCTCCCCACTATACCTCCATCGGCAGCTATGGTCTAGGGCGGAGTAGTGGTGTCACAGATGCAGGGGAGATGACCAGTATGCTCAGTCCTGGTGACTCCTTTTCCTCACTGGGAACGCTGGACACTGACCTGACCGACCTTCTGGCAGGCAACACCAGCATGCTGCTCCCTCCTACAGGTTTGTGAGGCTTTTATTATGAAAAGTAAATTAGAAAATAAAGGCATTAGCTTTCTTCAAGAAAATGAAGATTTTAATCAGGCTTATTGGCATGAGAAGCTGGGATTTTGTTTTGTGTTATTCAGTTTTGTTACGTGGAGGGCTAAATGAATAAATGTCCCATTTAAAAAATTATAAAACAATCTGTATTCTTCTCATTGTTGTGAAGTTACAAGTAGTAGGCTTTGCTGTGGTGGTGGTGGTGATAGCAAAGTTTTTTTTTTCTTTTTTCCCCAAAGACTTTAAGTTAGCAAATCAACTTGAAGTTTCATGAGTAGGCTTAGCGTTATATTCTATGCCTGGTCATACAGATATTTTGTAAGTGATATTTGCTTATTCAGTATTGATTATTTAGATCATGAAACAGAAGTGACACACACTTTATTTTTTTATTTTTTTCTGCACTGGACACATGATAAGTCATTTGTTTCTAATATTTTAATATAAACATGCATTGAATATTTTATTGTAAAGAAACAGATATTTTCCCCCATTTTATAGGAGGAATAAGTGTAAAAAAAAATTGTAATTAATATTACTCATTCTTATAGGTCAGCTATTTGATGATGTGGGATTGGTATCAGAGCAGCCATCAGTCAATGAACAACTCCCTCTAGTAGAGCAGCGGCTAGTGCAGACTCACCGTGAGCTTGGTACCAATCTGCAGCTGCAAAGACGAAACATCAACCTGATTGAAGAGGACATGCAGCAATACCCACTTAACATTGCCAGCAAAGTGCTGAGACCACAGATCTCACAAATCAAGGTAATTGTGAGTCACTTTTGCTAAACCAACTTGCCTTTGTATACCATTGTGTACTATTTTGATCACACTAACCATTAATAACCATACTTTTTGGTATATGAACTGTGCTTTTTGACTACAATTTAGACATATTACTTATTCGTCCTCCATTTAAAATTTTGTCATAAAATTCAGATGTATTACCACAGTTTTTTATGCCATATGTTACTTGTACTTGGGCTCTTGGTGAGAATCGAGGGGATAAGGAAACAAGTTTCTGTCCGTGTTATTTCACGCTATTGCATACTATCAGTACCATTACCTTAGGCCATATGCGTATGTACATACACAAGTACATAGGTACATATATTGCTTTTATAAAGTGTGATGCTTTTTGGCAAGGAATCTGTTAAAGCATTAATATTCATAGTTTAATCTTTGATAAGTTTTAAGAACAAAATTCACTGTTTCATGTACATGTGTGAAGAAGTTGCAGCATTGCAGCCGAATATTAAACATACATTTATTTTTGAAAAGAAAAGTTTGTAAGCAGTTCTCAGAGAATGATGCAGGTGGAAAAAGATTTATTTTCAGTATTTTGCACACACTAGTAGAATGTCTTTTGAAGTTATAGTGTTAGGTTAGATGAGGTATAACTTTTAAAGTGTTTCCACTTGCACGTGTATGGGGGATAATTGGGTTACATAGAAATTATTAGTTTCTTGGTTTTCTGACAATATGATTTTATGTGAGCATTGTTGTCTTTGTTTTATACATTATGATAGCAACACATAGTGTCTAGTAATATTTAATTTTCTGTTGTTGTTGTTGTTGTTTTTTGTTTTTTTGTTTTTGTTTTTTTTTTTAATTTTACTTACATCCAGCACTATGCAGCATGTAAAGAGAGTTAATTTTTTTTCTTTTGTATGCCTAGTTGTTTAAATTTAAACTTTCTTTCGATATGAATAGTAAGCACATTGAAAGTCTTCCATTAATTTTGTAGGCCCAGCAAAAGAAACAGGAACAAGAACTTATGACATTACAGCAGGACCACCATAACATACACTGCAACAATAAGAAGCTGACTGTCTGCAGGATGAACCAGGATGTTGGCGTCTAAATGGATGGATTCAGAAGTTAACCAAAGGTGCACTGTTAATGGTGTTGTCATTTGAGGTGCTTGTTACCAAGTGAAAATAATGTGGCACTGTTGTGGACTTTAACACATGGCTGAGCTGCATGCCATATCTCAGGCAGCCAAGCTCAGGTTTGAATTTCAGTGTGAGATTGCAACTTTGTAATGGACCAAATGAAGTCGGAAGAAATTTGTAAATTACAGCATATTGCAAGAAGGCAAATAGCTACAGCTAGCACATTTTTTGAGACAACTCCACATAGCTCATTAAATGTACTGTACCAGGAAAGTAGGCCTACACTCAAAGCACTCAGCTGTTAAATGTTAATGTGATTCATATGTATATGTTTTTTTATCCTTTTCATAGTCTAGCTACTGCAGCATAGCAGAATACATCCTGAAACCTAATCCCCGTCTCACACACATCGTATGTGGTGTTAATTATGACAAATTATCAGTCCCATCAGAATAACTGTTGAGTATTAACTACACAGAGGTCATTCACCAAACATTCTGAGAGTGAAAACAAGGTGCTCTGTTTCAATCTTTGGAGTTTGCTGCCAAGTTAGGTTTATAGTTGTGTAATTGAGATTCATAGTGTCTCTGTCACTGCCATTTAAATACTTTATGTTTGAAATTTGGTGGATGTACAAAACTTGGACTCTGATTTGAGAAATTTGGTTAGTTTGTCATGTTATTCATACTCTATCAGAAATGTTACTTTTACACATTCAGAGTAGGAAGGCAGTTCTTGCTTATATGGCTCCTATACCAGCCAGGGGGCTTTTTGCTCTGCACCAAAGTTGAGAGCTGTAGTTAATTTATTTTATTTGTAAGTGTCAAAGACTATTCTATGGAAAGCTGATATGTCAAGATTATGACAATCAAAAATTTTAATTTGAAGAGGAAGAAAGGAAAATGAAATTTTAAAAGGAAATTTTTTTCAAGTCTTACAAATTTTAAAAGACCCACATTGCTTTACTTTTTTTGAGTATTGTGATGGTAAGAGATCAGGTTTCTTTACACAAAATAGATATTAGTCTGTCAGACATTGCTAGGAATGTTACAATGTCAGGACTGAAAATGTAAATAAAATCTGCCAGATAGATTGTTTGTTATGTTACACTTTTTAAAAGAATGTGTTTCTACGTGTATTATTGCTATGTAGCCATCTGGTGTGGGCAAGCATCAAGCTGCCTAGGTATGACTGTTATATTTCTCTGTCTATGAACTTTTAATGAGGGTGACCCATACTCTCTGTGTCTCAGCTGTGAAAGCCTCGAACCTAACTGGACAATGTACTCTATGGTTAAGACATATCAGTTCTGTTTTGCCTTCAAAACTATTTGTTGAATGAATCACTCTGTGTAGTTAATATTCAAGGGAATAACATTGTAAGTCTCATTTTGTTGTGTGATGTTGGTGGCAGCTGATTGAGGCATATGCATTGTTATATTTTGACCTGGCTGCTTACATACTACAGTACCTGTATTAGCCCTACCTAGTCTGTACCTTTATGCTCCATACCTCTTTCTTTCCCTTTGCTTGAAGCTTTTCTCTTATTAACTGGCTAGGCATGCCAAGGCCATCACAGTACATCTATATATTAAGGGCACAGCAGTTGTAATTTCACTACTCACCAACACACAAAAATTCCAGATAGTTTATTTAAATAGTTCAGCTAGTCATCACTTTTATACATTTTTTAATTATCAAGTGCCTTCTGTTTTTCAGAAGATATCCAGTTTTGTATTTTTTACTTTTACTAAAATGAGAAACACACAATTTTGTATCATTTAAAAAAATAATTTTTTTTATTGTTAGAATATTTCAAACTTGCAGTGCCCTTGCAATGATAGTTCCATCCAGAACTCCAGAAATATGTTAATCCACTGAATGTGAGAAAGTTGACAGATAGTGATGGCAAAAATATTTTTGTCCCCAGTCTCATCTGTAATAAAATATAATAAATAGATAATTTTAGAGTGTTCAATACCTGTTACAAGGCTTGAAACTGTAGATGACTGATTTTAATTTCACTATATTTTGTTTCATGCAATTGACCACTCTTTGTCAACTCAAGTTGTGTCACTTGTACACTGAGAGGCTGTAAACCAGTGATTTTTTAATATGTAGCAGATTTAAATTGTATTTCTGGAGCCCTGGTGCCATCATATTGCTTTACATGATGGACTGATGCAGCCTGCTCAGCTGTGTCCAATTGTAAGCCGAGTCAGAGCACACATGATTATCAAACAAGGTGACATCCCAATAAAATAATTTTCCTGAATTCGGTTCATCCAAGCAAGCAAGACATGGACTCATTATTTGTTAATTGTTTATGACATGGTACTCAGCCTGTTTGATATAGCAACTTCATGTTCCAAAATAGAGTTAATCTAGTGTTCAGTTCATATGTACATAGTAATAACTGTTCTATCTTTCTTTATTATTGTTTTTTTTTTCTGAGATGGCAACATTTTCTTTATGGGCACTGTACATATTGAAACCTGCTCAAGATGGTGTTCATAGACTGATATACATAAGACTGAACTTGATTATCATATTTAAACTTGGTAGAGAGACATCGTAGGAGTCTAGTTTGGATTCTTTGGGCTGACACCACCTCAAGAAGAACTATGTTATTTTGTGGTGTGTTGTGATGTGCAGGAGACAACATCCTCCTTCATGGCATCTGTCACAGGCTTGTTTAGGTACATGTCTTAGTGGAAAATACAGGATCCGGTGATGACGAGCATGGCAGAGATGTATACCAAGAAACATCATACCTCAAAGCAAAATACTGGATACTCTGACAGTTTGCATTCCAACTGCAGAAATAGGTTATACAATCAAGTTAAGCAGATTGAAGAACTGTTGCTGTGTTTGTTCAGAACCTCCCCACATGTTAACACTGTTAATGCTTAGTAGTTATTATTATTACTATTATAATTATTGTTTTTTTAAGTCTGCAGTTTGACGTCCACAGCCATAATGTGTTTTAATTGTGGATCCAGTGCCATACTTGTGCATGGTTATCGCGTCTTTCCTTAAGTTTGAATACCACATGTAATGTCACAGAGTGTATGCTGTCATGAGGCCTTACATCTACAGCCAAGAGAATATTGACTGTGGTTTAGTAGTAGTTTGACCTTGTTCATAATACACTCTTTGTCCCCTAGCAAGAGTTCCTTTTCCATTTCAAAAAATGAACTGTTATGTTACTGCTGGTCCCATGTACTAATTATTTGAAAACATTGGTAAGGCCTGTTTGTGGTTTCCATGTTCTCATGTCTTATGTAGTGCTATGTTTGCCAGTGATGGAAATGGATAGGAATTCAAGGGTCCCTTTCTTGTAAGTAAATGAAGCAGGGACTTTGTTTTCTTCTGAGGTTTGCACCAAGCAGGTTGATGCTGTAATATTGCTCAAAAGTTGTTTTCAGAAGCTATCCAGTTTGAATCTTGCTTAGGTTACTGCATGTCCCGAGTGTTTTCTCGGTTCTTATTCTTCCAAGACAAATGCTGAGATAGTATCTTTAAATGGACCACTGCACCTCCTTCCAAATCCTTATGTATTTGTCACTCACAATCATCTCATCTCATTTGACAGTACGGGTAACCTTCGATTTGTGCCGCTTCAATTTGCGCTGATTCAGAATAACGCCACTTTTGAAACCAGCAAGTCAAAAAGTGGAAAAAATATATTTTACTATTATTTACAACGTTTTACCATGTTTCTCGTACTAATTCTTATACTAAATCGTAATTCTTACATCGCTGATTTTGAATAAAAATTATAAATACGGTCACCTCTGCACTCATTGCTGAGTTGTTGCGAGATAATCTCCTAAAAATCTGCCAGCATTGCTCAATAGTCACGTGAGCATTGGTCACTCTTCACGGTGTGCGTTCAGCCTGATAAGGGAGTAAGGAAAAGTGCACTCAGTTCACTTCTTGTTGACACATTGAATGTGCTGAAAACTGTGTGCTAAACGTGTTTGTGTTGTTGTTCGACCACTATTCTGCAGTAGCAACTGTTTTATATTTATAAATTGTAGAAGAGCCACCATGTCTGGTAAGAGAAGTGAATGTGTTGCTAGAAAGTTGCGTAGGTCTATTGTGTTAGAAGATAAGATGGACGTAATTCGCAGAATAGAAGGTGGTGATACCCGTCGTAATGTGTGCAGAAGTATGAAGTTGCCTCCTTCCACTGTTACTACCATAATGAAAAATTCATATAAAATAAAACAGTCAATGCGACAGGCTACGAGAGTAAGTGCAACGCAAGTGAGTTATATCAGAGTAAACTTTTAGAAAGAATGGAGAGATTACTGTAACTATGAATCAAAGAAACCTTCCCTTGACTGAAATTGTTATCACGGATAAGGCGAAGTCAATTTTTGAGGAACTTAAGTCGTCAATGTTTGGGTGCTGGGAACGCATGTCAATGATTTCCAATTGATTTACATTATAAAAAGAGTTTCAATTTACGGCGGTAAGTCCAGGAACGCATCTCCGGCGTAAATCGAGGGTTACCTGTATATATCTTCTGCAATTGAGAAGTGTTGGTAATAACCAAAGAATGTAAGTTTTGCAAAGGTAATTGATATTTTCTGACAATTTTTACAGATGTTGCTGTGTAGTGGAGGTACCAATTTCACATCCCAGCAGGAGGCAGGATATCTTGACTAAAACATTTCGTCTGTTCCCCAAGTCCTTCCTGGTAAACATCCTTGCACCTGTAAGTACCTCTTCCTTTCTTAACTCTCCAATTTCCCTATGTCTAAACCAGTCTGGATACTATATGTAATTATATAATTAAGCAATATGTAATCTCTGCTCATTTGTTGAAATTTAAATGCTGG
>NW_019060266.1:360460-372558 GCF_000696155.1 Zootermopsis nevadensis
GGACCCCGGTACCCATTGTAGAGGAGGCTGGGTGGGCCCCAGAGCCGGTCTGGACACAGAGGTCAGGGGAAAAATCCTCTGCCCCAGTCGGGGATCGAATCCCGGTCGTCCAGTCCGTAGCCAGTCACTATTCTGACTGGGCTACGGATAATAAAACTTTTTGTGCACCATTCGGTAAGAGTACACATGTAGCAGGTTGAATTCGGATCATTTGTATTAATGCTAATTGTACCAAGACGTAAGTAATATCAGTGATAAATGAAAGTCTGTCTGAAATGAACATACTTTCAGGACCGTGAAACAGAACTGTGCTGTGTGCAATACCTTCACACCAGAGGTCGTCGGCCTCCTTCTGCACGTAGATGGGGTCACCTATCTCTACTTCGATCTCGTCGTGGTGTCGGGGCACGAACTTGTGGAGTCCTCTATGTGTCGCCTCCAGCAGCTCCAACTGTGTGAAAGGAACCCCTCCGCTACTCGAAGGAGACGTAGACTCTGGCGACCGGAATCCTGCGCAACAAGACCCACGCGTTGTCATCCATCACTGAATACAGTGTCTTCTTGGGCGATCAGCCACGTAAGTTACAATGAAACGTTTCGGAGACTGTCTCTGCCTCCATCATCAGGGTTTTTATTCGATGTGACAGATCAGTTTCACATGCATACAAAACAATGAAAGACCAATACTCATCGAATTCGTTTTCTTCGTCATGTCTGCTCGTTTCCATTCCTCGTTCGGAATGAAAGACACTCTTATGAAATTCAAGAAATTCTTTCCGACTTTTCTGACAACACAGCTTTACAGGAGCCCACCTTGCTGTCCGAGTTGCGGTGACATGGACTTGAGTCCGTCTGGCGAGTGGGCCGTGGAGTTGCCCGAATCCACGTCCGTACTGTGAAAACGCTCCGAATCCGGGGAAATGGCCTCATCTGCTAAGACAAGAAACTTCATGAGCACTGCGCCTGTTCGTATTTTCATGTCCTGCTTATGTAGTGCGGAGCTGTAGGCGGTAGGACTTACCCCTTAGATAGCTATGGCACTTGAGTATGAACAAGGGCCTCGTCTGACCCCCCACTGCGAATTGCAGGGATTCAGGCATAACGCTATCACCCGTGTCCATGAGATCTGCCAGTTCGTCGGCCAACGACGGCTGCACAATCGCCATCACAGACGCTGCAACAGCCAGTCGAAACACACATCTTCATCTGTTTGTTCGCATTAGAATAATGGTTTGGTTCAACACCGTTCCACGAATTTGACAATTAAATCAAATGTGTAAGGCGCGCGTGTTATAAATTTAATTTTTAAAATGTGCAAACACATATTCGCACATTTGAGTGTATACAGGCGCCAGTGTTTCGCGTTTGAATGACTTACACAAAAGTAAATTTTAAGCGCCTAATCTCTATGTCGATGTTGGTTTTCCGGGTTGTAACACAGTGTGGACTCAACGTTCCCGAGGAACATAACGCCTTTGTCTCCTCAGCCCTGTAGATGGAGGCAGTATGTTCCTTGCGAGCGTTAGCATCTACCTACATGTCCACACTATATTACAACCAGCCAGACCAACAACGACATCTTCAACGTTGTCAACGTTTAATACCCACCAGAATATTTAGATCGAATGAAACTGTTCGCTGGGCATTTTATCATTAGGCACGCCAAGAAGATATGCTGATACTGTGAAGTGTCGATAACCGTCTGACTTACATTTCTTATTCTTCGGTATCTCCGGTAGCTTGCGACGCCGTCTCTCACCGGGACCAAGCCGGTGCTGATCTGTCCAGGTCGAGAGATGGTCTCCTCCACTACCGCCACCCTGTTCCTCACCGTGTAGCGGTAGACTGACTCCTGAGCCCGGGGTGCCTCTTTCACGGCCTCGTGTCTCGGTGGACACTGTAGCGGTGACCTCGTCTTCGTCGTCGTCGAGGTCCCCTGAAGCCCTGTGTGGCTCTGAGCCGATGCTGTTTGTGGGGCTACAGCAAAGGGGATCTTCCTCGCCATCGCTCTTCGACGTCGTGGAGTTGGAATCTTCGTCCAACAGAACATCGTGTACCAGCCTGAGGCAACAAATGTAAGTCTGAAGTCGTTTCTTCGCTGCTTTGAATGTCCCATTAGTGATTTATTACAAAGCTATCATATTACATTCTATTCCACGTTCTGCTGTCTGAAGTTATTTTTACGAAAAATAATTATTTTTTGGAGCGTTTGTGTCTCAAAATAGGATTCTCAGGAGAATATTTGTACCTAAGAGGGATAAAGTGGCTGGAGGTTGGAGAAAATTTCATGATCAGAAGCTCCATAATTTATAAACTTCTCCAAGTTTAATTAGGATTTTAAAATCAAGAAGAATGAAATGTGTTGGGAGTGTGGCGTGCGTGGTTGAGATAAGAAATGCGTACATAATTTTGGTTGGGAAGCGTTAAGAGATCACTCAGAAAACCTAGGCGTAGATGAGATGATAATATTAAAATGAATCTTTCGGAATAGTGTGGGAGGGTGTGGACTGGATTTAAGTGGTTCAAGACAGGGGCCGCTGGCGGGATTTTGTGAACACGATAATGAACCTTCAGATGCGGGTAATTTCATGGCTAGCTGAGCGTACAGTCAGTTTCCGTGAAGTTAATCCTTTTGGTCACCCTTTTGCTGGCATAGCAGTTTTCCCTCCTTTTCTTGAGACTTAAAGCGGTCTCACTTAATGATTAATGAAGTCCCGGTGTTCAATAGATAAAGATGGACAGAATCTCGTATTGAATTAGCTGATGCGAGTGTTTTTATTTGAGCTTTGGCGTATTTAAAGATCTTCGTGGCATCCTTGCGCGATGTGCAAAATCCAGAATGGTTTGGTCGTATCTGCCCAACAGTTTGTCCGTCCGTATGTTTTGTCTACGAAACTACTGAAAGAGTTTTGATTAAATTTGGTATTGGCGGGGGAAGATAAAAGAAGGCAACTGAATTTTATTTCAGTTCCAATCTGTCTTTTGAATTTTTCAGTGTACTCATAAACAGCTAATCGAACAAAACCGCATAGCTGCATGAGACGAAGAACAAGCCTAATTTATGTACCTATATATTAGTTTGGCCGGTCACAGTGGCCACGCGGTCAGAGACTTGGGACTCTGGGACCGAGGGTTTGAATCCCACTCAAGGCATGGATGTTTGTCCGCGACTTTCTGTGTTGTGCTGTCCTGTGTTCAGGTAGAGGCCTTGCGACGGGCTGATCACTCGTCGAAGGAGTCCCTACCAAATGTCTAAATAGATCAATAAACCTCTGAAAGGGTCCCCTATTCTTCACATGGGAGCGAAAAGTGTGTAAAGAGGAAGATATATTATTTTGAGCTTTTTTGCTTAATAAACTAACATTATCCATGTGAAGATTTCCGTCTTCTGGGTTGTTGTGCAACAACCCAGAAGACGGAAATCTTCATACTCACCGCTGTGAGAACCTCAAGTCTTACATTATCCATGTGGTCCATCAGCTGGTGTTTTCCATTCATTTCGAGTCGGTCCTGATTCTCAAAGACGTTTTTGATTTTATATTCTAAAACGAAGTTTCGGTAACAAATAAACACGATGTTTTAGTTCTTAAAACGAATCGCTTTGTATAAAAATATGTTAGTAATGACGTTGTTTGTTATGTGTTTCGGAATGATGAGTTTTAAAGCATTTACCTATAAGCATATATGAGTACATGGGCATAGGAACAAACATATGTCTGACAGTTTCGTTTCTGAATCTATCTTGCCTCCTGTTCTGAATTCGACCTGTGATTCTATAATCGTATGAGTAGTCATCCAGTTCGACTCCTCGAGTCACAGTCGCTAGCTAAGAGCATTATTCATAAACTTAAAGCCAGTTCTATAGTGGTTATGACGTAACTGTCAAGGAGACATTGAGTTTTGGGTTGTGCTTGAACGTAAGCTGTTGGACTGATAATGTGGATTGAATGTGAGTTTATGACGTAGATAGATGCGATCCATTTTAAGGAAATATCCCAGAACGTCAGTAAATAAAACGTGGACGTGTGGGAAAATGGAGATATTCTTTTAGTCATGATTTGAACTGGGCAGGTCTGTAAAATTTCACCATAAACATATCTGAAACCTACAAATGAAGTTAAATATCTTGAGATCTGTAGTCATAGTACGTCATGAACTATTTATTTTGCACGATGAATCACTTTGACCAATGTTTTAGATACCGATTGAAGTTATATATAACCTTTGTTAAGCCTCTGAAGTACCAAGTTTTTATAGGTAATTTAAAAAAAATCTCTTTAAACCTGATAAAAGACAAAATGCTTATCTATTACAAGGAGAAAATGGTTAATGCTATATGGCAAAATATAGTCAGTAAGTGTTAAAATAGGCTGTACATGCAATATTATTCAATATCGCCTTTCATTAATTTGAGGATATGTTTTATGGCCATAAAAATGAAATACGCAGTAGCCCAGAAACGTCTCCGTTTTGATTTAGAGAGCCTTTAAAATTATTAAGTGTTGCAAACCGTAGAAACCGCGCATATACTCCACCCTTCATGTAACCGTCTTCCGCGTACAGGTAATCAAGGGTAGGTATTATTTTCGTGGCGTTTGTAGCCTCTCAGCCTTCAGGAATCCGAAATAAGAACAAACCACAGATGGCAGTTACCACAAACACAGGCAAGTACTAAGGAATTTCCATCAGGAAATCTCTTAGCATGTACTACGGAACATTTTAAGTAGATGTATCTCAAAATAGAGACGTTTCAGGACCAATATGCATTTTACTTATCTATTGTCATACAACATATCCTCAAAATTATTAAAGGAAATATTGAATCACCCTGTATAGTTACCACTGGCCTTTAAATAGCTGAAGTAGAATTCGCATTGAATTGAAGTTAATTTCGCTCAGTACCAAATTTAATCGAAATCCGTTCAAACGTTTTGGTGATGAAACTAGCTGGCAGATGATACTTCATCATGCTTTTATTATCTGTAGTGTTCAAAGGTTTTGGTGATGAAACTAGCTGGCAGAAGCTACTTCATCATGCTTTTATTATCTGTAGTTAATGTGGAAAACACGTGTAGTTGGACAACAAAAAATAAATAGTCGATCTGATTAAAACGTAGCTTTTTAAATGTTTAATGCCATATTATGATTGCCATTAGTAATAATATTTAAATATGTAACTGTAGATTCTACATTATCGTACAGCCAAATTATTAGCCGGGGATGCCCGGCAGCCGATCAGACATGCAAGCCAAAAAGGTTAAATGGAAGAAGGATTTATTGTTTCATCAAGTTACTCACGTGTAACTCTGTGCTGGGGCCTTGATGTGTTGTGGCAGTCTTTCGAAATAATGCCGGAATTCTTCAAACTCAGTGTCCGCCATGTTTATTGTCAGTCTGCTGCCATTAACACCATCTCGTTCGACCCGACCCACAATCCTCTGCGCGACGCAGCTCGCTTTATGACGACGCTGGAAGTGTGCGTCGCGTCCATGGCATCTGCTATATTGATTGAGGACGGTTTCTGTAAAGTAGCGTGACTCAGAATTCGGGTTCATCCGCCCATGAGGGTGTCATAGACGATCTGGATTTCCTTTTCAGCTAATGGAAAATATGTACAGTGAAGTGCCTCGGCAGTGGAGTAGATTTTGTATACATATTACTAACGGGGCTGCTCCAAAATTTTACAGGTAGTTATTCACAGCGGTAAATAATTGTACAGCCAATTTAAAATTTCATTGTTTGTCCCTCTTTCCACCGATTATTATATTGACTGAAAAGCCTTAGGGGAAAATACTAGTCGGTGACTTAGGCGTAGGTCGGAGGATAATATTAAAATGTATCATAAGGAAATAGGGTTGAAGGATCTGGATGTGGTTCAAGACACGGATCGTCGGCTGGCTCTTGATAATACGATAATGACTTTCGGGATCCATAAAAGCCGTGGAATTTCTTGACTAGCTGAGTGACTACGAACTTTTATAGACAAATTTTGCTCCACGCAGTTAGGTTAATTGGAATTTCCTACCGGGCTTCCTAGGTCACAGGAATTTTATTATGTCTCTCGGACTGTACTAACAGGTGAATCTTAGAAAAGTTTGATTGATGAAACTGATGGTGCGTGTGGAACGTAATGAGGAAGGGTCTGAGGAAATTCCAGAAATGTTTATAAATATAATCGAGACATAAACTCAGTCTAGTGGTGCGTTCCGAATACAAAGCCGCTACTTTCTGCTGATAAGAATACAAAGACATATTTGCAGCAAAGGGAGAGAATGTGAAGGGAATAAAATTATAGGACACTAAAATATCTTAATCATCATCATCTATGGCTCTACAACCCAGTGTGGGTCTTGGCCGCCTCTTTTTGAGGTTACTTAATCTTGGTAGGACTCCTTGGACGAGTGATCAGCCCGTCGCAAGGCCTATATCCGTACATAGGACAGCACAGTACAGAAAGACGCGGGCAAACATCCATGCTTTGAGTGGGATTCGAATCCACGGTCCCAGCGACCAAGCGGCACAAGGCCCACGCCTTAGACCGCTCAGTGACTGTGACCGGTATCATAAAATATGCCAAAACTAAATATTTTTCCTACAATATTAACGAATTTACTGTGATTAGAATACCAAGAAATACTTATTACTGTCTTGAATGTTCCACTTTAGACATTTTTGAGTTTAAAACCCCAGCTTTAACGTGGATTTGTATCTAAAGGAAGGTTATTCTTCTCACATTAAGCTCGTTTTACCTGTTATTGCGCTATATTTTTGGTTTTAAGCGAAGAGCAAATGTTATGAGCCAACTACTGTTAATATGGGAAAACACCTATTCTTACAATTGCAATACAAATATTTAATTTCTTCCGTATATTTCTTCATTTTTAATGTTGTGTAATCTGACACTTCATAAATTAATTTCCGCTGCTTGATTTTGTAGATCTGAAAGAGGCTTAGGCAGATGTTTTTATTTAAGTTAATTTGTAAAGTACTGTTCGTTTTTGTAACTCGTCGTTAAGGATTATTTTATAAATGGATTTACTGATATCACGTTGCCATTACTAGAATACTCTTTTGAGTTAAACATGGAGTTGAAACGGAGGGTCGAGAGTCGAATGAATTCCCTTTGAATTTATGTAAATTAATTTTCCAATTAACGTTTTCCGTGATTTGTAAAGCATCCGGCAATCCAATGTCTGAAAGCAGTGATGATCCAATTTTAGTTACAGCCAAGACCGTCTAATAGAGTTATGTAGTTTATCAAGGTAGTATTTGTTATAAGAAAATGAACTTTGCGTTCCCTTAACATTCTAAAAGGTCGTATTTGTACTAAAACCTGAAGAACTCAAAAAATGGAGTTTTTTTAGTTCAGTGAAACAGGGATCATACATTCCTTGTATAAATGCCACATGAGACCACGTCTGTTGTGAGTGAGCAGATTAATTTAATGGTAATATTTTCGATATACAAAGAAGATGACTGTCTGGGCAGTGACCTATTGGCATATAAATTCCTTCTGTCAAATAAACACAGAAAGTGAGGAAGAAAGGAAGGGAAAATGAAGAATAAAGAAAGAAATTTCACAAAAGGACAACGTTTTTTACACAGAATCTTCCTGTAGACGCAAGAAGACCAAGCCTGGGTAGCTATTTTCAGCAGACTGGGAATGGGAAAATATTCCCGATCTTCGTGGGAAGACAATAGCTATTAGCATCCACTGGTCCGTGCATTGGAGCCGGACCCACGGATTCCTTCGCTTTCTGGAGTGTTGACCGACAGGAATCCCCCATCCGCTGAGCCAACATTGAGGAGATACGGGTGGGTGGTTTCGCCAGAGACTGGTGGTAGAATCATAGGCCAACCAGACTCTCAACTGTGGCAGCGCACAAGACATCCCTATTAAAACAGCACACACAGATGATGGCGAGAGTTACCATGAGAATGTTGCTGGATTTATTCAGTCCAGCCAAGCAAATGCTGAATATTTTTTTATGAAAATCGACCAGCCACTCTTCGAGTTAGATCCCGTATCAAGTAAATAGACTAAGTAACGTTGGTTTGTTAAACGACACTGTTTTAACTGCTAAGATGTTCATTAATGATGGGCGGTCCATGGCATATTTCAGGGCGCTATTTCAGCATTCGCCTGTAGACACTGATGAAAAGACCAAACACCAAAATTCGGACCTGGTGTCTCCCGAATATAAGTCCCCGACTGCAACATCCTTCTGGTTAGTCTTTTTTATCTGCATGTCAAAAAGTTTTATGTAGAATGTGAAGGTTGTGGGGCTGAATCGGTATGGAAGGTCTCGCTTTTCCGGTGCCCGCACTTAACGACAGAAGCTTGTCATGGACAGACAGATATTCAGAACAAGTAAACCTTGAGAGTCACTGTAGCAATGATAATCCGCGCCTTTGCTTTGAGGCTGATAAGCCTCGCCAATGCCAGGAAGCCGAGCTGTCCACTCTGTCCACGAAAGCAGGGAAATTACGTATGGGGATGTACCGCTATACTGAATCCTTTGATAGGCGAACATATGTATCATAATTGTACGGGAGCATAAGGTCATGCCAACTCCATGCAGTAGAGTACTTTACGAGAAGCTGACAGTCGCTTACGTTGTGGAAAAATTACCAGCCTTTTTTTATTGGCCCAGACGGTTCATTATCGTCTTCTGAGCCAGTTTAATCCAATTCAGATCCTTACACGCTATTTTAATATAATTGTGTCTCTGCCTGGTCTACTGAAAGGTCTCATACCTGTTTTCCGCTCTCCCTTACACGCTATTTTAATATAATTTTGTCTCTGCCTGGGCTACCGAAAGGTCTCATACCTGTTTTCCGCTCTACTTACCCTGACTCTCCTATCCTTCTACACCGTGTATATTCCATCGCCCTAATAACATGAACGGCCGTGAAGATGTCGGTGTTGGCCTTCTGGGTTGTATGGTCGTAGGTAGATGCTCGTATCTCCAACCCTCAAGATGTATTTTCGAAACTTTGATATGTACCTGCAAGTCCAACGGCGTTACAACCCGGAAGACCAATGTCGACAAATTTTATCAAAATCCGTTTAACTGTTTCGGAGTAAAATAAACGTTCCTTCCAAAAAGCATTCCTTTTCTACAGTTTTTGTTAAGTAAGCGTAACAAATGTATGCGCCCAGCGTCGGTCGTCTGTCTGTCTGTCTGTCTATACTTCACACCAGTCCGCTTTATCTCTGGAGTAATTGATACGGTGTTCGTTCTCGAGAACGGAGAACGCGCGGGGGAGGAATTGCATTGTTCTTAATGTGCTGCATCTAGTTTCTCTCTACACAAAACCAGCGAGGAAAGAAAGAGGAGGTAAAGATCGAGATTGGAAATCGCCAAGTCCTATTATTTATCTTTCTTAGTGGCAGAAAAGATCCGGAAAACTTTGTCATTTCTTTACTTGTGACGTGTGAAAATCCAAACTTTGCATTTAGGATAAAGTCACGTGGATAAACATTCTTGAATCACGTCAGAAAGAATTTGGTCGTAAAGATGCCTGTCAGCTAATCTAATGGCTGGTGTATCCATAATTTGAAGAGTCAAAACTTTTGTAGTAGACAAGGAGAGATCTCTACGATATATTCATATTAGGGAGGTACCAGGTTCGAAACTCGGCTTTTACCGACTGCCCTTCAGAATATTTCTTAGTTTTACTTATTACCTTTAAATAGGCCACGATCGAATATTTCCAAATATCTCCGTGCTCATAATTCATGATTGCGTTTCTGTATCATTATTCATGTGCTGGTGAAACAGCGTCGATAATAAATCGATTATTCTGATCGGTGAGTTCGGAGTAACGAGAAATGCATATGCAATTTTGATTGCAGAGGTGAAGAGCAGAGATCGCTCGGAATTTTACGTGTTGGTAGGAGGATAATGTTTAAATTGGGCTCTTGTGAACAGAGTGGGAAAAGACAATGGGATTAAGAATTTGTATGTAAATTGAGTAATGTCTTTGCTTGAGTTCGTATGCGTTCAGTTTAAAACGACGCTTCAAATCTTAGATAATTTCTTTCGTATTCTGACAACAACAAAAAAGTAGTATGTGAAATACGTCAAATATGATTTCCTATTTATAATGTTCTGATGTGTTAAATATTTTCATTGATTTTTATAATTGTAATGTATTCGCAGAACCGAGTACGTTTAAAATTGTGCATCAGTTGTTATATCCTTTTGAACACAACCATAAATCTTCTTGGGACATGTCACAGTTAATTATCCATAACATTTGGCGTGTTCATAAACAAGTAATAAATACTTTAGTCGAAAAGTCTGATGCTTTAGCTAGAAGTCGGCTCGAAAGTTATTTCAGTATACAGATGTTTACGGGTCATTAATTACTGTGTTTTCTTGTCCCATATGTGTGAAGTTTATGTTCAGTGGCCCATAAATTAAGCTGCACATGAACATTGTTATCGATGATATACACATTTTTTTTATTATTAGTGTTCAGTCTGACGACAGGTCCATATGAACAGGATCCTTCCATCCTTTTCTCGGACTGGGACCTGTTCATATACGATCTTGGCAGATGATCCAGAAGTGGTTTGCCATTGCCTTCTTCTGTGTGTGAATGGAGTAATTGTTGGGATGCCACGGAGAAACCGGGGAAGCCCCCGGAGGAAAACTCCGTGTTGCCTAGACCACGGCCTTGCCCAACACAAGTTATAAATTCGGGCACCGCCGGGAATCGAACCCGAGACCCCAGGATTACAAGGCCAGCGTTCTAACCGCTAGACCACCGTGGCGTGATATACACATAAGACATCATTATTATTGTCATTGTTCATCAGGATTCTTTTCTGACACATTTCGCCTAGGCTAGAAATGAGAGAATTTAAACATTACATTATGACTAGTATGAGCCGGGATATCTCAGTCAGTATAGTGACTAGCTACGGGCTGGACGACCGGGGTTCGATCCCCGACGGGGGCAGAGGATTTTTCCTCTAGCCTCTGCGTCCAGACCGGCTCTGGGGCCCACCCAGCCTCCTCTACAATGGGTACCGGGGTCCTTTCCCGGGGGTAAAGCCGGCCGGGGCGTGATGCTGGCCACTCACCCCCATCTAGTGCCGAGGTCAAGGAAGAGAGGAGCTATACCTCCTCTCACCCCAAACGCCTACATGGCGTATAGTGGGACAAACTTTTACTTTATTATAACTAGTAGTTGTCTTAGAATTCCGTATGTTTTAGCTACAACCGTCAGCTCAATGTGAACTAGGTTTTCAGCTTGTAACACCCGATAACTTATCTGCTTACTGTGTACTGTGAATGTGGGTCGCAGTATCGCGTACGAAGTATTTTTCTCTCCTATTTTCTTTATTTCGTGATCCCTTTCGTTTATAGTAACAAGGAAGATGGGTTAGTGTGTACTGCTGACGTCAGCACAGAACTTGAGGATGCAGTGACCTGACTACTTAGGTAACCTGCTCCCTCATCGTTACTATTTTTATCTAATTCACGACCGCCGCCTCCTTTCAACTCCCTGATATAGCAGCCAATCTCCTAGGCCTCAAGAAGTGTTTAACATTCAACTGGGGTGGCAACCCAATGCCACCTGTTAACACGGGTTTGTCTTGCAGCTGAAGTTTTATATCCCTCGAACTTTTTTGATTTGATTGTCTATCGATTATATCAGTAGCTTTTATTCTACTGTTTCGTGCCTGAATGTTTGTGTTGTTTGTTTAATGTCACTGTCTCAATTCTATGGGTTATATGACGTCGAATGAGCGTCGTTGTATGAACTCTGTAACATTTGCGAAGGATTTCTTAGTCTGGTGGCTAGACAAGAGCATATACCGAACGTTCACTGTTTTTCTTCCTATATCGATTTGCCTACTACCATCTGATATAACTTCTGTGGTATTCTTTATGGTGTTTGTGTAATACCTGATTCACGAAAATCGAAGGAAAAAGTTGTCAGTGGAACGACGGTTCCGGAGAATTTGACGTAAATACGTCTATACGGAAAGGAAGTTTATATATTGGCTTTATTCTAAATATTTCCTTTATACATGCTTTACAATTGAGTAAAGTTTGATTAAGACATTGCTTATTTAACTT
>NW_019060266.1:382613-411041 GCF_000696155.1 Zootermopsis nevadensis
AGACGGACAAGATTTAAAATATATATTCATTATATCACAATATGACGCAACTTTACCATCTCAGGGATATGTCTTATTTGAATAAAAAGAACTATCTGAATCCTGTACAATTTAATTTTTTTTTTCCGAAATACGAGACAGAATTGAAGAACATTTATTTTGTAGTGAATGTATCTGTATGGTAACGAATGGAAATTCCCGTTCTAAAATGCAGTTATTTTGTGGTCGAATGGACTTGGAGGCGAAAGTAGCCCGTTTGAAGTTACGATTCTGGCATTCATCTAAAGAAAATACGGAAACAAAAAAAAAAATGTAATGGGTAACCCGCTGGGATTCAAACTGGGTACCTCTCAAATGCAAGTATATGTTTCCGCTACACCACGTAGTACAGACACACGATTAATGTTGACTGTTGTTCTCAACGTGTCTAGGGGAACAGTATTTACGGAGCTTCATAAGCTGTACGTAGCCCATGCCTGCAAGGAGTATTTGGAGAACTGGCCTCAACTTGTCAAATATTGTGGATACAGGTGAGTGTTCGTGACGTTTTTATTTTCGT
The DNA here is from genome assembly GCF_000696155.1 of Zootermopsis nevadensis. The sequence goes on from NW_019060266.1 coordinate 383,173, forward strand.
ATATTCTGAATTTCTGAAATACATGGAAACTTATTGGCAAGACTGATTAGATCAAATGGTCAGCAGATGACGCTGCTTATATATTTTATCACAGCTGAAAATATTCTGTATTTAAGGACTTTCCAGTTTTTTATATTACTTTAACTTTAGACATTGTTTTTCTGCTCATACAGGGAGGATAACATTCCACAGCTTCAAGATGTTAATTTGTTCTTGAAACGTAAGTAAGTTACAGTTGCATACCAATTATAAAAAGAGGACAAATATTCTCTTTATTGTATTTACTCGTATGATGATTGTGATAACATTTCCATTGAAGGATTTGAATTTATTTATAATTATAATTATTAAAAATTATAGAGCTGGTTCAAAATTCTTTGCTTCTCTGTGTTCATAATCAGCCTGCCAGTTCGATCCAGTTCTCACTGTCACACCGTGTGCCTCCAAAATCCACTTAACACTGTCCTCCCATCTATGCCTAGGTTTCTCAAATGTTTCCTTCCCTTAAGGTTTTCTGCCCCACACATCTCATTTTCTTTAATTTGATAATCCTAATAACGTTATGAGAAAAACACACACGTGAAATTTCTTAAGAGGTCAGTTACTCCTACGCTCTCAGCTTCAGATATCTGCCTTGGCAGTTGTTCGTAAGCATCTTCATTTCCTGAATATGAGACCACGTTTTACACCCATGCAAAACAGCAGGTAGATTTAACATTGTATGGTTCAATATTCTAATGCTTAGACAGGAAGAAGGAATATAAAATATTATGAACTGAATGATAACAAATTTCCAGAATTAAATATACTGTCAATTTATCATATATATAATTTTAATTTCTTACCACTTCTGGATCATCTGCCAAGAACGTATATGAACAGGTCCCAGTCCGAGAAAAGGATGGAAGGATCCTGTTCATATGGACCTGTCGTCAGACAGAACACTAAATAAAAAATAATAATTTAGTATAGTGATTAGGCTATGGGCCGGACGACCAGGATTCTGTTCCGAGCGGGCCATTATTTGTCACTTTGCGACAATATCGAGATTAGTCCTGAAGCCCACCCAGCCTTCTATTCAATAGGTACTGGGGTTATTTTTTAGGGGTAAATGGCTGACCTTTCATCTCCATCCAGTACTGAGGTTAAGAATATGTGGAGCTGTAACTTTGCTCCTGCATCTGCATAAGTCTGCATTGTGGTTAGACACTAGGGACAACTTTACCTTTTACTTCAGCCTTCATATGCAATCAATTGGTGCAATTAAAACAGTGCTGCTTTAATAGTTCTGTGTACAACTGAAGACATAATACTGTTGGAAGTTGATAATTTTGTTGACTGATATCTATATTTCATTTTTATTTCATCAGGAAAAACTGGTTTCCAGCTGCGTCCTGTGGCAGGCTATCTGTCTCCTAGAGACTTCCTATCAGGACTTGCTTTCAGGGTGTTCCATTGTACACAGTACATCCGCCACTCATCAGATCCATTCTACACTCCCGAACCGTAAGTATTTATTGGTCCAATTGTAATTTTTGTTCTGCTAGTAGATGGCACTTAACATCGTTCTGATAATTTCCCATTTAGTTTTCAGCATGAAGCTGGCATGGACGTTAACTGTATGTTGTGTTGCAGGGACTGCTGCCACGAATTGCTGGGACATATGCCGCTGTTGGCTAACCCAAGCTTTGCACAGTTCTCACAGGAGCTGGGGCTTGCCTCTCTAGGAGCCACTGATGAGGATGTGCAGAAGCTAGCCACAGTAAGAATTGACTAATAATTATAATTAGTAAAAGGAAAACTACAGTGTTTCTATCTATTTGCCTAATTTTGTATAAGATGGATTCATAAATTTTGAGATAGCACTACTGCCATTGTTCAATTTGTTATACTGTTGGTATTGGTATCATTGTCCCTCAGTCAGGATATGTGGGACCTAAGTCATTCTGTAGGTCATTTATAGTTACAGTAGCAACTTCAGAGTCGCCCTTGATTTCACTTTAGGTAACTATCTTTCCTTTCCTTTGCTGAATAACTGTCAGTTGTTCATAAATAATCCTGTACCACCTATGCCTAGATCTCTCAGGTCATATTCTCTGATATTTCAAATCAAAATCTTGTCTACTTATCATTTACCTTATGTGCAACTGTTCTGCCTATCTTCTCCTTCTTGATATAATCCTAACAATTTTCAGAAGTTTAAGTAATGGGAGTCCCCACTGTATAATCTGCTCTATCCATCTTAGGTCCAAATACTCCCCTTAGCATTTTAAAATAGAAGAAAGATAAATCTTAAAATGAAACATCACAAGTGTGAAGAAATTACAAGAGTTTTCATCACATATTTTTCTCAGCAACTGACATTGTCTCCCACTGTTTTATTGTTTATTATTTTAAATACATTATAATGTTTTCCAAATGCAAATAGTTCAATATCATAAATGATTCTGTTGTTCCTGACCAACTTCTTTTGTTTCATAATGGATCTTTTATTTGATTTTCAGTGTCCATCTGTTGTCTTTATCATCATCTGGCATTACCTTTATTGTAATGGTATAAATATGTACTCATAACTAATGGAGTTAACTCTAGAAATGGCAGCACAAATTCATGAAATAAGAGCAACTTCTTTCTCAGGAAAGGAAATGGCAGCACAAATTCATGAAATGTTAAATAAGAGCAACTTCTTTCTCAGGAAATACAAGTCAAAACATGCAGCTGATAAGAAATCAGCTGTCACACTTTGGAATATTCCTACTTGATAACTGTCACTTGTAGGGTTCAGAGTGCCCTTTATACACCACATGCTTGCAGTTTTCTGTTACTTTGTTTCTTGTAAAGTGATTTTAATGTTTGTAGTTGTACTTCTTCACTGTGGAGTTTGGACTGTGCAAACAAGAAGGCGAGTTACGTGTGTATGGAGCTGGATTACTGTCCTCAGTGGCCGAACTGCGACACGCCGTGACGGCTTCTGAGAAAATAAAACGGTTTGATCCTGAAGTGACTTCTCAAGAAGACTGCATCATTACAGCCTTCCAGAATGCCTACTATTATACAGACTCATTTGAAGAGGCTAAAGATAAGATGAGGTACGCAGCAATTTAGCAGTAAAACTAGTTCATTTAATTGTTATTGGATGAGACTACCTTTCTGTGGAGCTGCGTTGCTGAAAGGCCCATTGTCAGTTGCCCAGATGCAAATATGGTGCAATACTGATAAGAAAAACCAAAGGACTCAGACAAAACCTGTCCCAACACCACTTTGTCCATCAGAAATTCCACATGGACTGACCTGGGTGTGAACCTAGGCCTCTGTTAAGAGGAACTAGTGACTGACTGCCTAATCTGTGGCATGGCTACAAAAATACTATTTTTTAAAAAAGTTTTCACCACTTCAAGAAATTTATGTGTATATTTTTGTTTCTGTATGGTTTAAATTTTTGGATGTATCCTTCTTATGCTCCATCTCTCATAAAAATTGCACACGTATGCAATAATAGGAAATTATTAAATTTCAAGAGGAATTTCAACTCCCTCTGTCTTAGAAATTACTGTTGACTGTGTTCTTTTCATCTGTTTCAGTTAAACATTTGCTGCACAAATTTTAAATGGCTGAAGTATGTCTGCCAGCTGGAATTATTCTGTGCAGGCATTTAAATTTTGCTGTTGTTATGTCTGACATTCATTCTTATTGGAAAAACGTCTGTATCTATGAAAGTGTTTGTAATAAAACATAATACAAACAGAATTAAACAAAAGTAATTGACGAAGAAGGTAGTGTAATCACTTTACATATAAAGGAATTCTGTATTCCAAACAAGATATGTCCTGTAATAATGTGAAATTTTACTTATGTTACTAAAGGAAGATACATCCACACATTTGATGTTATAAACTTTCAGTTGTCAAATTAACCTTTGTGTGGTGAAAACAAAAGCAAAGATCTCTTTACTGTCTCACTAACACTTTTATTCCCTTGCTCTGTCACCAAATCATTTACTATTCAACACAGTCATCTGCTAATTCTCTCACTCAGGTAATCAGTTTCTTGATCATTCAGGACTTCCATTTTCACTTTCTTGTTTCCCTGCTCCCAGACTTTCTCTCTGTCATTCACTTCCATGTTTTCTCACTCAGCAACTCTCCTTTGAACAGTGGTGTTAGAGAAATGGGAATTAAATTTTGCTAATAAAATATATGAAAATATCCAGCATAAAAAGGACTCTCTAAGTACTGTGTGTTTTAACAAGCTACATTGAATACAGATGTCTTGAATACCTTATTTGTTATATTAAATCGAAGAATTGTTATAACTGTCATCAAATCCTATATTATAATTGTCAATTTTAATATATTTTTTGCATCACTCTTATAAATTGCAGGGCGTATGCTGGCCGCATCCAACGTCCGTTTGGAGTTCGTTACAACCCATATACACAGAGCATAGAGGTACTCAGCAATTCCCAGAAGATTGCAGCTCTTGTATCAGAACTACGTGGTGATTTGTGTATTGTAAGCAACGCTTTACGTAAGATTCATGATCATGATGAAACTGTTGATGTGGAAGGGATTACCAGTCTGTTGCATTCTGGCATTCAGCTCGAGGAGGATATCATAGGAACTGAGAAACATTGAATGTAGCCCCCTCAGACCAAATAATTGCCAATTCACATTGCTTCATTGAGATTAGTATCAAGCTCACTATGTTTACTCAAACCTAAGACGTACACTTGATTTATAACATGTCATGAGGAACAATAAAAGCTATGAATTTGAGGTGCCCTCCATTTTATAACTTAAATCTGCTGAAAAATAATACATTGTAATGGAACTGAATCTGTGGAAATTTTACTAGACTTTTAGAGATATAATTTGGAATTGGAAAATACCAGAAAAGTTACATAACATAAAAATATTACTTGCCTGTACTGACATCAAAGAAAAACTAGGATCTGAGCTAAATAAAATGTAAAAAATTAAAGAAGTTGTGGAGATGAAAGTTCTACAGGGTACCAAGAAAGTAACATTAAGGGGCAAAACTCAAATGCAGGTCATCAGGCACACTAAATTATGATCACATTATTATGGACATAGGTTGCACATACATTACAGTAAGATTCTTATGAGTATGTCATAAATTAATGTCAAACACTAGATATTCCGCCAAATGTCACAATCAGAGTTTTAGAACTCCTGCTTTGTATCCACAAAGTTCTATATTCAAATCTTGGTCCATAGACCAGCTATTTCTGACTGAGGGGTTTTGTTGTTTTCGTTAGTCCCTCCTGGTAAGTTCTGGGACAATACCTTAAATTTGGCCCATTACCACTTTCTTCCATATCCTTTCCAATTCATTCTTCACTAATAAACACATCATTATATGCTGTATAATTGTATCTATTGATGGTGAAGTAAAATAAATCTTAAATAAACAAAATCCATACATTCCTGTACATCAATATTTCATGCACATTCTTATTTTAAGCATGTGCACTGAATTTTCAAGTATCCTTACTTCCCAGTCAGCTCAAGATAACTTTTTTATGAACAGCAGTGGTTGATGGCTCCACTCACTCGACTCCACCACACACTTCTCTTATGCCCGATTCACAGCTCTGTTCTTTCCACACTCATTGCTTATCGCTTGCCACCAATGTCCGCAACAGCATATCGCTTGCAACTCACTTCTACATCCGACTCACACCTCAGCTCTTTCCACACTCTTCAAAGGCGCTTGTCAATCGGCATTTAAACAAATGCAACAATGTCTATAAACACACAACAATGCCAAACGCAACTTTAGCTATAAACAAATACAACAATGTCAATAAACAGACACAATTATAAACGAATACAACAATGCCAAACGCAACAATGTCTATAAACAAACAACAATTATAAACTAATGCTCTCACGGCTACACGTCACAGTATCATTGGATCCTCTTTTAAATTCCTGGCGTGTTTCGAACCATCTACCGTCAGTAGATGTAACTTATTACAATAGTTGAGAAATATCTCACGAGATGGCTACTACTGTTCGTCTACTGACATAGGTGTTGCTACTACGTCACGAAGGCCGTATGACGTCTTGTATTGTCATTGGCTCAGTTATTCCTGGTGGCAAGGTGCTGTACCAGGGTTCGACCGAGTGTTGTCGCTTGCCTACTTCGATTCGTCCTCTCTGTGTCTGCAGCAGTCGAACGGCAGGGTTGTTGCTGTGAGTTCCTCCAACAAATTTAAATTTTTTTCGACCACTTAAGGAAGTGACCAATAGCCAACATGTCGCTAGGGGATCCAGTGGCTTTTATGAAAGATTTCGTCGCCGGAGGAGTAGCAGCGGCAATCTCAAAAACCGCCGTTGCGCCTATAGAACGCGTAAAACTGCTGCTGCAGGTCCAGCACATCTCCAAGCAGATCACAGAGGATCAGCGATATAAGGGTGAGTACGTGGTCAGTTTATTTTATTAATTTCTAAAAAAACTCCCACTTCGAATTTGGTATTGTACAGGCTCCATTAATCGGGAATACGTGGTTGCTTATACATGGATCCCCGCCCCCCAAAAAGTAGTGATTGTGTTTCTTTGGACCGGATGTAGTGATAATATAAACGCAGTGCGCTTTTTATTGCATTTTTTGCAGTATGAATAGTAATGACCTACTTTCCTGCAATGGACCGTTGAATCGATTGTAATCATAACCGGCGAAAACTGGTACTAATAACGAAGTAGTGTGTATTTCATGTTACGAAATTATGGATTTTTAGAGCCAAGGTTCGTAAAGTTGATACGATGAGAGAAATTTAAGTAACGCGTGATTTGGCGAAACTTCGATAAGCTTGGTAACGTCCATTTTGTTGACACGAGGCGAATTTCCCATGCACAGCACAAACCATGCCCTTGGGTATTGTAGACACTAATTTAATTTGTCATGTGACGTTGAACGTCGTAAATGCAGTGTCTGATTATCTTATCTCGAAGTGTGAAAACTCGTGATGGGTACACCAGCTGTCTGTAAAGCCAAGTTTCGATAGGGCAAAGCCGCTCATGCAAGAATGTTCAGTGACTGATGCCATTCGTGTAGTTTTCCATATTCGTATCTCTGCCGTTGTTAAGGGTGTAATCTGTTCAGAATTAGTAGTTATGTGGAGAGTAATGTAACGAATAGTATAAACCAGAACGTTCTGTTTGCATTTTTTTACCGCCGTTATGAGAGTTAAAATCGTTTTATCGCAAGGTGGCAAGTCTGCGCACCATCGACATCCATCTTGGGTTGCCATATGTATCTTGCGTAACAACTGCTTTGCGCGCAAGATTGTGATATGTACTTCGGCCTTCAGCATTATAAAGTCGCGGTTGTAAGTATTTTACCCAAAAGATATCTCTCTCTAATCGTATTCATGACAGCTTCGTGACCCCACATTCGTTGCTTTAGAATTATTTTATCGCAAGGTAAATTCATTTTATTATTTTCTAAATATTCTAATTCTGTGATTCCCAACAATCAAATTCGATAGTTTTCATTCAGTTGATAGCTCGACTAGAATAATTTATTTTGTAAATATTCTAATCGATGGTTTCGAACAATAAAAGTTGCCAGTTTTTATTCAGTTTTGCTCCTCCCTAACATTTACAGATAACTACTTTCTATTCGTATATTCGGCTCGGTCAATTTAAGTGTACCAGAGTTGTTTGATTAGTAGGGATGTGTGATCGAAGTGTAAATTCGGCACGTAGATTCGGATCAACCAGTTTTTTTGTTTTTGACGTAAATACGTCTATACGGAAGGGTCATTCGACAAAAATGTGTAACAATGGTCAGCTTGCGTGAATTTTTGTTACCTAGGAAACGTCATCTGTTTATTCGGCATTGTTGTGTTATATTACTGCCGTCAACAATCCTCTTAACAAGATGGATGACATTGAAGATAACATTACATTTCATTACTTTACATTACATTACAGAGACGTAAATATAAATTAAATAGAGAGACGTATTTACGTCAAATTCTCCGGAACCGTAATTCCACTGTCACTTTTTTTTAGAATGTTAGATGAATGAATGAGCACTTCGTATTCAAGGAGTCCCTATTCGATTCTCTGGACGGCCAAGATGATTTGTCGCGAGTTCAAATCAGTGTACAAAAAGCCACTACCGCTTCCCTTATGTGTATAAGTTGTTGGTGCCAATCTGCGCACTTGTGAAAGTGCTGTTTACAACTCCATGTAGGTGAATATTGGTGTTGAAGTTAACAACCGCAATTGTTCTCGTCCGTGCAAGTTAATTGTGCGTAGTCGACCCATTACACCTTTCGTGAACATGACGTCGTTTCATAACCAACGAATAACACATGTTGGTATGGTTTCCAGTCATTCGAAATCATTGACGTAGCTTTAGACTGAACTTTATAGCAGGTATTTTATAACATCGCATGCTGAACCTTGCCCCTTGATAGTCGTGCTATTTGTGTAGTGGCACGATACCTACTTGAAATATTACGTAAGTGACTCCTACTTCGCAAGGACATGTAAATAGAGCTAGTGACATACAAATGCGAGCGCCAATGTTTTAGGAAAACGGTTTCAGTATTAAGTTCTGAAAATGTGTAGCGTTTATCTATGTAACTCAAGAGTGCCACTAAAATACTGCTGTCAGTTGCTTATGCCGTTTGACATAATTTGTTTTGTATACTGACATGTCAGTTTCGCGACGAAAGTTGAAATATTCTCTTCGTACGTGTACGCGATTTTTAACTTGTCCACCAAGTCAAAATGGTTTTAAAATCGGTAGTGTATTCGTTTCTTTTAATTCACTTTTTTCGCATTAGGTCTAGCAAACGCAGAACACGAATTATGTGACGATTTTGATATTGCGTGTCATGGGGGGGAGGGGGGGCTAGAGATTGAATAAATGATAGTCGTTTCCCCTGACATCCTTAGATTCTCGAGTCGGTTGATAAGAACACAATTCAAGATTGTAAGATGGTAAGGGCTGATGCGTGAAGGTTATTGGACCGATTTTATTATAAATATTTTAAGCATACATATGAAACATCCTTACCTTGATAGGTCATAGGTTTCCATTCTGCAGACGGGCCATGAGTTTGTCTACGTACTTCACATACCATACATGCAGCGAGTTCACGGAAAAAGTTGAACGTGTCTGTCACTTCCCGTCACCCGGCCGGCATTGTATTACACACCGCCAAGTGCCACAAGGTTTCCCCCCAATAGGATACAGTATCTATCCATGAAAATTAAATCATCTCACCTTTTTACTGCTTGAAACTTTGAACGCACTGTACAGTGTCTCATCTCTCGGCATTTTAACTTTAAGCTAGCCATTTGCAGCATGCCAGCAAGTGAAATTGTAGTTACAGCTGAGTGGCTTTGTGTAGGAGTGGTTAAAACAATATGGCGTCTAACCTCCACAAAACCTTGCAGTGCCAATAAAACCTACATTCTCTGTTTCCCGGAGATGTTACGTAATGGATTATTACTGTTAGTTGACCTAAATCTTTGTGTAGATTGAAGCGAACGAGTTTCAAAAAACTACAGCCTATAAAAGCTAATTGAATAAAAATTTACTTGGATATTATCCATCGTCTAGTAATAAAACGTAAAACGACGTTTCGGAGATGGGGCTCTATCTCCGTCTTCAGGTTCCTACTCAGTTGGGCCCACTAGATAGAGATAGGGATTAGCTCTACCTAGTGGGCCCAACTGAGTAGGAACCTGAAGACGGAGATAGAGCCCCATCTCCGAAACGTCGTTTTACGTTTTATTACTAGACGATGGATAATATCCAAGTAAATTTTTATTCAATTGACTCTTCACCATCGTCAAGAAGTTTCAGATTCTATAAAAGCTAGTCTATACATTGGCATAGTCTGACCACCTCTACCTTCGGAAGTGACCGACACCAAACTTACGTATTCGGAGTGCGTAAGTGATCCACGTGATGGTGAACGTCCACAAGAATGCCATACTGCTGTGGAGAATGAAAGATTTATTTTTTCGTGATGTTTTCTATCTGGTTCTCGTTTTCTTTATTTCTTTAGTTGGCATCTTGCAACTGGGCCGCGGTTCACGGTAGACTACCATTTCACCAAACATGGCACATTTCATTCAGCGAGGTCATTGGCTGTTGCATTATCATTTTGTGTGTTCCGTCGTAGGTATGGTAGACTGCTTCATCCGCATCCCCAAAGAGCAAGGCTTCCTCAGCTTTTGGCGTGGTAACTTCGCCAATGTCATCAGGTACTTCCCCACGCAGGCCCTCAACTTTGCGTTCAAGGACAAGTACAAGCAAGTGTTCCTGGGCGGTGTCGACAAAAGGACACAGTTCTGGCGCTACTTCATGGGTAACCTGGCTTCTGGAGGTGCTGCTGGAGCGACGTCCCTCTGCTTTGTGTACCCCCTTGACTTCGCCCGAACAAGGTCAGTTGTGACTTGAGTGCACTTGAATGTCGGAAGTGTTTGGCCATCCACGTGGAGCAGTCTGTTCTGCTGCTAGGAAGTCGGCATGAAACGGTCTTCTTGGGTGAAGTGTCTTAGGCAGAGTGCGACTGCAGACTTGTTTGTAAACACTGATTGTGTTACAGGTTGGCCGCAGACGTAGGCAAGGGTTCAACCCAGCGTGAATTCAGTGGTTTGGGTAATTGCCTTGCGAAGATTTACAAGACTGACGGACTAGTTGGTCTATACCGTGGCTTCGGCGTGTCCGTGCAGGGCATCATCATCTACCGTGCCGCTTACTTCGGCTTCTTCGACACCGCGAAGGGCATGCTGCCAGACCCCAAGAACACACCGTTCCTCATCTCCTGGGCTATCGCTCAGGTAAATGTTTCTCTCAGATTGTATGTGCCCATTGTGACTTGAGTTGTCAATTTGAATGTCGGCATTTAAACAAAGCCCAAGATGGGAGTAGGAAAGATGGGAGAGAATGTGGCCCCTAGATAGTTTGAAATCAGTTTTATTGTAGCTGAACACCGATCAGTCCTAGAGTTAAACTTGGGACCTCTGTTATGAAGTGTGAGTGCTATGCAGTCTTGGAGCCAGTGCCAATTGTTGCCTCTTCCACTCTTGCCGTAGTTCTCACACTTTTCTCTTCTCCTTCACAGACGGTGACGACTGTCGCCGGCATCGTGTCTTACCCCTTCGATACAGTACGTAGGCGAATGATGATGCAGTCTGGTCGCTCCAAGGCCGACATCATTTACAAGAACACGCTTAATGCTTGGTCTGTCATCTACAAAGTAGAGGGCGGCGCAGCCTTCTTCAAGGGCGCTTTCTCAAATGTCCTGAGAGGTACAGGTGGTGCCCTTGTGTTGGTACTGTACGACGAGATCAAGGCGTTCCTCTTCTAGAAGAAACAGGCCTGCCAACTAGATACATTAAATTGACATGAGCCATCCGTCATCTTTCCAACAGCTTATGTGGTGGCCGCAGAATCCGTTACCACATGACGAGAAGTTAGCGTACTCGATGTCTCCTCATCAGTAACTTAAGCGTTGATCAGATGGGCAACAAGTGGATTTGAAATGTGTCATTAGAATGTGATAACCAGAGGGTTTTTAAATTCATCATTAAAAAGGAGGATTAATAAGCTAACTTAAAAATATGTGGACATGTTTAGTAGGAAGTGATTACAATTAAGCAGAAACAATAAATAATCGAAATAAAAAGACTTTGTCATCTCTGAGAAAGAGATTTATGTTAATTATTTTGTTGGGCTGCTGGCAGCATTGCCCTCTAGAGTTAAAATAAACACACCAGATCTACTGGGCCGCAACAGAATTGTATTTTCAGTCCATTAAGATCCCGTAAGTGTCGAATTCTTCTCTGGTCTGTCACCTTCCCGCTGTCGCAGAAACCCTTCCCAGGATAGGAAATGCAAATCCTCTGTGTTAAGTGCCATTGTTGGTACACATGGCTGTCATCAAATGTAACTTAGTGAATAAAGTGGGAAAGTACGTGTATACCGAGACTTGCACCCTTTCCTTCAAGTTTACCGTGTTCTCTTCCCGATCTGTTTCCGCGTCGGACGTAGGTCCTCGTGGTGTTGCTTGTATCCAGATTGATGCAGTTGGTGATATTGGCAAAAATGGTGAACAGCGTCTGTTTAGCGGCAGTCTGTTTGGTTTAAGGAAGCAGATGGCAGAAAATGACATTTCTTGGTAAGAATGAAGAAATTAAAATCAGGTTAAATTTGGGAGTTTTTGCTGCTGTGCAGTTGGGGTATTTTCCCCCCACTACCCCAAGATTTTTTTTGGATTAAAACATTTACCTGTTTTGTGTGGGTGTGAAATGTAAAGGTGGAAACATTTAGGGTGTTATAGAGCTGAGGGCTGAGAATATTTTGACCTACAAGGGTTGAAGTGGTGGGAGGCTGGAGAAAACTACGTATCGAAATGAGCTCCGTAATTTGCAATCGCCAGAAAATCAAAGAGAATGAAGTAAGCACATCGACCATGTGGGGCAGATGAAATGTGTGCGGTTTTGGTTGGAAAGTTTTAAGTGGCTTAGAAAATGATGGTCGGAACGGAACACGCGCATTTTCCGTGGCGTTGGTGACTGCGGAAGTTGAAGCCAGAGACGGAGGCACCCAAAGCAGCCTCTTCATTGACGTCTGTTACATTTATATACAGTACCGTCAAGTTACGTCACGGCACTTTGCCAGGATCGGCGTGGTTCCACGTATAGATGCAAGGTCGGGAATGCTGGCAAGCAGGTAGTAATTGAAATAGACTCAATTCCAATCTCAGTGACCTAAATCTCTAATCTGGGAGAAATGCATTTATTTTGATGCGAGTCATCTGATTTGTCGATAATCTGCACGGCGCATGTAACAAAGCACTTCGTCCGTAAGGTCTCAATTTCGGTTTGTCTGTCGAATTCGTTTACAAATGGCAAAATCCAGTATTCACTACTGACTGCTCGCATCAGAGGTGGAGAGATAAAGTAAGGGCCTGTATTTCAGTCTCACCTTTTATTATGGAGCACGTTTCGATAAATATGAAAGTGACAAACAATTTACTCTTACGTAATTGTGAGATCATTTTAGCTGATAAAAATTTCTGTAGCATGTATAAAACCTCGGAAGTTCATTTAGTAAAATTCACAAACCATGACGATTTTCCCCATTGAAGCGAGTAGGCGATGTTCACGAAGATATCGACACAGAAAGAAAGATCCATGTTTAATATCGGTCCCTGTACCCATTAGAACACATGAAAGCCTGTCGTCTGTTGTTCGTTCAGAGGTTGCGGAACGAATGGTTTTAGGATCGGTCGTCACTCACCGCGAAATCTTGCGCATGCGCGTATATCGAATTCCTAGCAGGGATTTTCTCCTGATCTCACTGCGAATTTCCGGTATTATATATCGTATGGAGGGTGTGAAGGTATACGAGCCCATGTTCTTACTGGGTTAACGCTCGGTAAGTACAGCTTTAAAAAAATATTCAAAGCTGTGTATAAAACGCGTCCTTTAATTTCTGAATAACAATATTGACATACATCGTCCCAATTTCCAAAAGATGCGAATTCAGTATTGCTTACGCATTGATATCCCAAGTCGACAAGCAGTGCAAAAGATATTACGACACAGATTATCAAGTGCAGAGTTAAAATAACGTAAATTCATATCATTGGTATTAAATGTGTTATTCTGTGTGTAAAACGTAATAAAGAGCAAACATAACCTTAGATCTGAGGGTACAGCGAAATCATGGAAAGCTTCGTCTAGCAACATCACGAGATGTGGACTCCCACACGTGTTCTCCCTCATCTTCCTACTTCGACATCACGTGTGTCGTGCGTAATCGAGTACACTCTCTTCCAGTTGTAGATTAGCTGGTGTGTAGCGACATTATTAATTCAAGGACAAGTTCACAAGGAAATGTTCATGCAGTGACATCTCTTTTGTCGTCTCTTCAATCTGCTGCTGTCGTTTTTAAAATTTTCCTGCCTCGATTTCTTTTTCCATACCAGCATTTGTTACATAATGCTCGTCTTTTGGAATATATAATGTAAATATTAATATTTTATTCGTCTGTCACGTAGTTTATTAATGTTTCCTAAAATGTTCCATCGTACGTTCTTCTATGATCGTATTACAAAAGTAGCAGACCGATGTTACGTAAGCAGCCGTCCACCAGTTTGGTTAGTTTAACCATCAACTGGTCAAGATATTTGCTGCCGTGGAAGCAGAAAGCGTATCATCTTCAGAAGAGCCCGCCAGTGAACCATAACCTCACTTTGAGGTTTCCCTACCAAAGTTTTATGTGAATTTCAGAGTAAACTTAATATCCGTTCTATATATCTGTAGTGGACAAATTAAGCTGATCAGAGCTAAAGTGGCGTAACTCAACAAAAGTGCAGAAGGAGTGGTTTATGTGTATGTTTCCAGTTTAGTCCTTGTAATAAATTAAAATACGTTTGTACCTCAGCTAATATAATTTCCTAACCGAAACACCACGTAAATTACATTTTTATGTGATATTAAGGAGATACCTGATTATATGCGACAGAAAAAAGAATGGTTTGACTTATACCATTTTAGCTCTCAGTTCATTACAGCTCTCATTACGTATATTTTCTTTGTTACTTGTGGGCCGAAATATGTTTTTCGCTCAAAGTCAATGTTTTACAAACGTAAACAGACGGAAAGAAACCCTCCGAATTGACACTTCTTCTGGTTTCGGGAAGTCAAACCGAACTCTGCGACTGTGAAATGTTTTCCTGATGTCTGAAGTGTACCGAGTGACGACAACATCCTCGGAAAAGGGTCGCTATGACATAATACATGAGCATCGTGCCAAATAACTACGCAAGACTTACTGTATTTTTATCTCGTGTTTTACATCACTCGCAGTTCATCTTCAAGTTGGCAGTTGTAAGAACACCGAAGAAGTGCCAAGCTCTTAACGTAAATCGGTTACTGGGCTATTCAATGGCGTAACGTGTAACATTCTCAGCTGTGACGTACTATGGAAATGGCAGGGCATCATTTGGATCAATCGTTTGTTATGAGCAACAGAGCCATTGGTGTCCGACAGTAAATATTTTCACAGCATTATACCCGTGAGCAACATTACTATGAGGAATTTGATTAAGCAAAGGGGCATTCTAAAGGTCCTCGGGCCCCTGACAGCCCGATGTTTAGTTTATGCTGGTCCGTACTGCATGTAGCTTGCCGTAACTGAGGATAAAACAGAATTTTTTTAACTGGAACACGCAGTTTTGGAGTCTGTGGCTGCACCCCTCAGAAATCGGTATACAAATCCAGAATACTCGAGCAAATCATTTCATATGCCCTCGTGCATAATGTTTAATTCTTAAATGTTAAGTGTGGGTAATCATAAATCTATTCAATTTTAAAACCACACAGACGCAGTTCTGGATTGGACGTTCTTTTATATACGTCCTGCAAAAAAAAAGGCATAATAAATTCAGCTTTCGTAAGAATATACGGACTTTGTGTCACACTGTTCTTGAACTTTGATTAAACTCCAGTTTTTCCCATGTGAGCTGATTAATTTTCTTGTAACTTATCTGAGTGCTGTTACAGCTCGTGATTAAGTTAATGTAAGTTCAAGTTCAAAATGGAATTTTCTTAATATGTTGATCTGTTATGCATATTACAGAAGATTGTATAAATTGAAAGCTTCGTGCAATATGTATGCTGTGAGATGTTATGATAGAGACGGTTCACAGACTTTGTAAGTCACGAAACGGAACATAACCTAACATTTCCTTTCGTTTAGTTGTTTTCAATCCAGAACACTATACCTACCATTTTCTACCTGACTATGTGTGGATGACTACTCTACTAACCAGCTGTCTTTATGGACATTACTCGTCATTTATAGTGGGTATTGGGTTCATTTTATTTTGTTTTCATTTCTGTCACTGTATTGGCATACCTCTCCGAAGGTTGGTTGAGGAGCTCTTTCGAGAAATCGTTGATCTATACGATACTTTGGAACCATACCAGTTAAACGGGGTGCCCAATTTAATTTAACATACAAATACCTTTCTATAAGCTATCCTTAAATATTAAATTAATCTTATGTTATATCAATTTTTAATGAGAGGTGTGTGTTATATATTTACTAAGACGATGTAAAAAGACTATAAACCCAGTAATATTAATATTGGAGCAGATGCTTGCATGGACAGTTATGCCATCTCACTTGTCATGGAATTGAAATTCGTATTCCTGTCCAGTCTTCCGGTAGTTCTGAAGTGTAGATATTCTGTCCGTTTTGTAGTTATTTTTTCTTTGCTTCATGAATGCAAAATCTTTCCATTACATTTAGGTACCTATTATTTCGTTGCACAAAAAGGTAGGCACTTGGAAAGATTTTAAATCAACAGAATGCACTTCGATTTCATCATCGATCAAGCTCAGTAAGAAATGAGTTGGTAAGACTGAGACTCGAAAAGTATAAATGTCCCGACTATACTAAATATCGATTAGTGTAATAAACACGTGAGTTCACCGCCAACGCGAAGAGCTACGTACTCCACAATGGACTGAAACTTTCCCGAGTGGCACCGAGAAGGCGCGACTACTGCATCAACAAATACTAAACGGACAGGATATCTGCACTTTAAACTACGAGAGGACTGGACAGGAACAATGAACTTCAACTGAATGACAAGCAAGGTAACATATTTTCAGTGAAAATAAACTTAATAATATTCTACGATACAAGGTGAATAACTCTGAATAACATGACTTTATTGTGGAATTTTACAATATTTTGAACAATACAGTTTAACAGATGACGATAGCCCCATGGGGCTGAAACTCATTTGGCGTAATATTAGTTGGTGATAAAAGCGGTCCGAAAGTTGTGTTGTTCAGATGCTATTTCACGGTGTGAAGGGTGTGGAGATTCCAGTAAGTTGTTCAAACAAGCATCGACAGCTACTTCCCGCTAAAGGAGCAAAGTTACCGCGAAATGGATTCCAATTCCAAAAATAAAAATCAACGCTATCGCAATCAGTATAATGGTACATATGTTCCTACGGCACATAATATATTTGAAGGATCGGAACGGGTTTTTTAACCACAGGAACGAAGTTTCTGGACGTCTGAAACACACAAAGACGAAGGGTAAGAACAAGTAATTGTGTATCTGTGAGACAGGGAATATACAGGCTAATTCTGGGTTGTCCATTTAAAGGTTTATTAACGACACTGTGTCATATGATGAGGGTTATTTGGAGTTGAAAGAAATAAGATTATTATAAGTCGTTACGAATGAGATGTTAATCCGAAAATTTTGATAACTATTACAATACTGCACAGTGTAATAACCCAGGCGACCACAATCAACATTTTCATCGACATGTATACCTCAAAATTTGCGTGCATTGCTGGATTTTTTTATATATCCGGCAATCATAGAATCTCGTCTCTTGGATTTAATACGTCTTGAGATAAATTGACCATAGCGATGATAGGTGATGGTTACCGGTCTTTCAGTTAGGTTTAACTACATTTTGAATCTGATTCAAAACTTGAAGATACCATGACACCCAAACAAGAAAGTGATATGCCTGCATTTCAAAAATATTGAAACGTTAGGAGAAAAAACTTCAACCAGAATTAAGAGAAAAGTTATTGTGACATAAATGTTAAGAAACTTTCTGTTTAGAGTTTTACTTCAGTGTTTCTACATACAAGACCTACGGCTATTTTGATGAGGATTCGTCTTTATAGAAATAAGCTATTGCTAATATCGAAGTTATTCAGATAATCTAATGTGTCTGAAAGCTACAATAAAATGTTGATTTTTAAATATTTCCATTCTGTCGGAAATAAGCCAATAAAGGAAACAAGTTTAAAACGTTTTGTCCGCACGTACTACGATTAATTATCGGGAGTCGTTTAATTTTAATTGTATCTTTTAGCAAGAAATTTGTGGACATGTACAAGGCTTTCAGTCCACAAACAGTAATGGCAGCTATCCATTGCACCTGATAAAAAAAACATCATTTACGTGTATAATGCGACTGAAGTCGTATTTCAAACATAGGTTAAGTTGTCTCGGATCTTTTTCGTTTAGCATACTTTCCTTTTCTCTGTTAATTATCTTTTGTGTCACAAGTTTAGGAACAGAAACATTTTTTGGGACCTCTGTTAGTTTCGAATCGCGGCCGATATACTGTCTACCCTGACAGATTCTTTATGGTTTTTCTCAGCCCTTCAAAGCTAATTCTGTGATCGTGCCTTAAAACAGGCCACGGTCGTCCCCTGTTCAATCCGTCAAGATTTACTAGACGCGACCGATCTCTGTTATAACTAATTCAGCTTTACATAACTGATGCAGTTGATACAACGCCGTAAAATAATTACGATTTTTCGGTAACTTACTTTGGTTTCTCCATAGGCTCTGGGGGCGAACGTCCCTTTCCAACCGGTTTCTTTTCTGCCTCCTCCTTTGTCAAGAGCTGGAACTCTGCCTCCAGTTTGCCCTGAAAAGGAAGGTTTTGTCATAAATATACGCCCTTCATGAGAATTGTGGGCTTCAGGATTGTGATGCTGGTAGACGTGTCCTTCTACCCTTTAGAAGGAGACAACATGTTCCTCTGAAACACTCGTAACTACCTACGAAAATACATGGCGTCACAGGACAGAAAACCACAATCTACATTTTATTGCTTTAAATTTTAAATGTGCATAACTCAGTGAACCTTTTAAATAATCAATATTTTAATATCATTAGAACTGTAATTGTTTAATTTTAACCGTCTAATCACAATAAAATATTTTATTGTGATTAGACGGTTAAAATTAAACAATTATAATTCATCACAATATGACGCAACATTATCATCTCATCATTAGAACTAAAAAAATCACCCGGTGGATAATTACCGTTTGTATGGTCTTGTCGCCTTTGTCGGACAAGTTCTGGAAAGGCCACCAGCCTTTAATGCGACCTATTTTGAAGAGATTTACTGTGGGTGCGTCTTCTGGGGTGATACTGAGGCTGCATTGTTTGGCCAAAGGAGCGCCTCTAGGCATCTGTGACAGGTCAAACCTCAAAAACCCTGAAATAAACAAACGAAAAACCTTAGTCTTCCGAGCCGACGTTCTAACCCACAACCTCCTGCATACGAAGGAGTGATTAGCCTTCGTCCGTGACGTGCGGTGGTTACTGACGTTTCGGAAGAACACGTTGTTAGCCATTTATAAGACTGCACAGCGTCACAACTCAGAAGACCGAAATCGACAAATATTAGTGCGTCTTCATTATGAATTGTCACGAATACGATATACGTTTGAGGTTGAGGGTAACTTTATTCTTTAGGGAATGGGCCATATCCCGTGTTCCTCAAATGTGACGTGAGAAAAATGAACGGACTTTTAAAAATGCCATAACTAAGTGGAATGTTGATTTGATCTTATATGCAACATAAGGGTATTTGGGTATAGACTTGCCCAAAAAGTCATCCCCGGAGAAGACATCGTCGTCCCAGACTTCAAGGTTCATGCGGCATGGGATCTTTTGTTCGGCGAGCTTGTTTGTAATTATGGACTCCTTTCTCATGATGACATTTTTGTTCTCTGGTGCAAGATAACTGAACTGGAATACGAAGCGCCAATTGAAGTTGCCTTCCCCAGTGAATGACCTGTAGTGTACATCCGTCTTTTGGTAGTCCATACCTTGTAGCCACCTGTAGAGAGGCAGTAAGTCCATTTACACATACAGATGAGTTCTGTCTGCACGGAAAACTTTTCAAAATACAGGTTGATAGTTAGTTGTAACGTACCGAGGCTGGGTTGAATACACACAATGACATACTAAATATACTGATACAAACTTTTTGGTACTTAGGAAATCGTGAACTATAGTTAATTTTCTTTACATAATGAATAATTCAAATTACGTTTGGCTCCAGATTTGTTGAATGAAAGAGATTGTTATGACTGTATGACATTACCCTTTCACGTAGATGTCTGACATGTTCTCTCCGCTTACGACGTTGTATTCGTTCAATACCACATCCTCTGTATTCCAGATGATTACTCGAAGTTCGTATTCTTGCGGCTTTGGAGGGGTTATGTCCACCGGAACGGGGAGGGGCATCTCTCCCACTGGGAAAATGTCTACCCACATCTGCAGCTTCCCCTGCATCACACGAGCAACACTTCAAAAGTTAAGACGACGTGGAACTTCACTGGGCATGCCTGCTTAGTTTCCGAAAGTTCCCGATATTTTATAAAATAATCTGTCTGGAGGCGGTAGTATATCCACCTCCCGAAACGTCTATATAAAATATCCGACATAACCACTTTCATTAATCTTTAAGAGAGTTGTGGAACGATGTCACGAGCCAATAAAGAAGCTGTTGGGCCACTGAGACACATCGGGTTTTCCACATTTCTCAAAAATCCCAAAATCTGTATCTTCTTGCACTGGGCGAGATAAAAGTTCCACGAGTTTCATAAAACAACCGGCGAGCCATGATATTCGTTCCGGCGCTTTTCCACTATTATAACCAATTAAAAAATGTAAAAGGAATCTTCAGGTACATTGCGACATATCCCAACCGAAGACAGTGGTTGTGTGGCGAGAAACGGAACTTCTCTTTCGAGAGACTTGAGCGTTCTCAGACATTACGTAACCACTTGCCTCTGCGGGGACAGAGCCCGAAGTCATTTCTGACTTCATACACATAATTAAATGCCTAGTGTAAGATAATTGGTTCTTGGAACAAAGTTTCCTGTAGATGCTATTTTATTTCCGAGGTGAGAGTAAGTAAGGGAGGAATAAGAAATCGCATTCAGGATAACAAATGGGCCTGCCGAAATTTGAACGCACAGCACAATGATATTTCATTTTCGCAATAAACTGCCGTAATGAAATAAGTGTAGATCAGTTGGATATCGAATGTAATATTATATTTTACTCACTTGTTCGATACCAAGCTTCTTAGGATTGAAGAGAGACCTCGTCTCAACGTGCTCCGGCACTAGGTGGTGGCCAACATGTGGTACTTCGTGCCATCTTCTAATCGCGTAGAGTGCTAGTTCCTCCTTATTGTAGCGTGCACACACAGAGTTTGCTGTTAACAAAACAGCGTTTTCAAGACCCATGATCAGGCAAGGCAATGAAAATTAATATCTCTTCCGTGTAAACGATTTCATAAAACGTCGGAATATTAGCTACGAAGTGGTTTCTCTGTTAGAAGCACACAGTAAATAAATTCGCACATGTATGAAAATATCGACACCGTACACAAGACTCATTAAATAATATGTCTGTCTTCTGGGTTGTTGCTCCGTGTAATCTGGTAGAAGTTTACTGACGTTTTAGAGGTCCATGCTGCCTCCATTATCAGGGTGATGAGAAGACAGCTATCTTCAAACTCACCGCCGTGAAAATCTCAAATCCTAATAAGATTCATTAAAACTTTCTCTACAGAAACCGCTTTGGGTACCACATTCATTACTAATAAATTAATTATGACTTACTCGTGCCATGGCAAATGTGCTGCGTGATGTCTTCTTCGCATGGCCCTACGACAACGTGGCCGCCGATGTATTTTGGACTACCTAAATTATTCTTCCTGCATAACTCTTCTAATATCTCTGACGGTTTTAAAACATCTCTCCACCGGTTATATCCAGTCCTAAAACATTTTGAAAATGCATTTGTTCTTCAGTGCAATAATTGATTTTGTAGCATATACAGATGTCCCAGGAGGTAAGGTTAATAAGAAATCGCTTTCGTAGGGGTATAAAATTAAACTAAACAAAACAGTTGTTGATAATATTTTCTAGATGACGTTCAAATGACCAATAATATCGTGAGAATATACAGCTGACGTAACTTGCAAACTCTTGAAAACTACCAGATTAAAATCGATTGGTTCACTTACTTTTCGTAGCTGCTAGCCAGTCCACATGTCCCTCTGTGTTTGCTGTAAAATCTATTTTCAAGATCAATATTTGTCTCTCCTATGAGGTCATTCTTTCCAAAAACGTCGAAATCCATAACACGAACTGTCAGCTGGTAATCATTCGGTAACTGTGCCTCCAGCTGAAAGACCCTAAACAAAAACCAAAGGCCTTAAGTACTATACTGTCTCCATGTTCAGGAAAGAAGATGGAAATGTTGTAACAACGAGTCACACGAAGTCGCAACCCAGAAGTGTGAATATGAGTGGGTTCCCAGACAACGTCGCCAAGTAATGGCGAAGAAGAGGATTTCCCTGTCCTCTTTTGAATCAAGCCACAGATCCAATTAGGTTAATTCAGTACACATGTATGAGATCCTAAGAACTTATGTTCATGGAACCAGTTTGAGTTCGGTACCTGCCGAATGTAGGATTCAGCTCCTCTAAGATGTAATTTTCTTTATCACTGATTTTGAGAGAGCCGAGCTCGATCTCGATGTACGGGTCTGATTTCCCGGTGACGTCTTTGGCACGGAGTCCAGAGGCTCCCACGACGTACACACGAACTAAGATCCTCTCAGGAGCGTTGGATGGCACGTCTTGCAGTATTCCTCCTGTTGCGATGTCCGAACCACTGTTCGTCACAAACACAGTTTCCTCCTCGTGGGGCCAGCGGTACAGTTTCACTATTCCCTGAAAGCATCGGCATCTTTGAACGATACGTAAATAGAAACATCAGCGTACAGGTGACTCTCGTTATGCGCGGGATTTGCGGTTATTCTACAGATCTTAATGGGAATGTCGGCTATTTTGTATTATTCAAATTGCAGCTGTTACACAAACCTTTTTACAGTAATGGCTGAACAATGAGAAAACGGCTTCATGTATGCTAGGTAAATACGAGGCCCTTGCGTAACTCGCACCTCAGTTTGGTAACTCATTTCGTGAGCCCATATACAGTATATTAATATAAGATTCTGTAACAAAGTCTGTTGCGCTTCACTAGGAATTCTAGACAGCTTAAGGGTTAATTTTACTGCATTTAAAATAAACAATAAGATCTTCATTCTGTGGGCCTGCATCATAGCTTGCTTTCTCAAGTAAAATGTGCCCAAGTAACACCTACTTTCAACTTTCCAACAATGTTTTCTCTGTCATGAAAGTCGTTTCCAGTTTTCTTTCCTCTGAGAATGTCGAAATTTTGCAGGAAATCACAGAAACCGTTGAACTCGGGTTGTGCCTCCAGTTCGTTCGGATAAATCTGAGGGCGAAAGTAGAAAAATAGTTGCTTAAAAATGTGTTGCAAGGTAGATAGCAAAGTAACACAAATAATATTACAATTAATGTGTACAATAACATTTTATAGGGATTTTGGAATATTTATCATATTTAAACATCTTATTTCTGTGTAAGATTTGAGGTTTTCACAGCGGTGAGCATGAAGATTTCTGTCTTCTAGGTTATTGCGCTGTGTAGTCTAGTAGATGGTTACCAACGTTACCAGGGCGCCCTGATGACGGAGGCAGTATGACCCCTGCAACGTTGGTAAACATCGACCATACTACACAGCGCAACAACCCAGAAGACAGAAGTCTTCATAGTCATCGCCCTGATGACGGAGGCAGTATGACCTCTGCAACGTTGGTAAACATCGACCAGACTACACAGCGCAACAACCCAGAAGACAGAAATCTTCATCTTATTTTTGTGTTATCTGGTATAATTATTGTTACAAATGAAATAACTGATATATATTTAACTTCAGTATTAATAGATTCCATTATTCCAGTTCTGTAGTGTAGTCCTCAAAGAGACAGGAGCACATTAAAAGTACATTTGTTAATATTTAACCAGATGAGTTTCATGAAAGTCTCTCAAAGGACGCCCCTGAGGTTGTTTAAAGTAGCCCATAAAATAAATCAAAGTCAATGAAACTTTCACGCATTAATAGTTACGTTATCAATGGGCTTAAAATACCCCAGCTCAGTTACCCTTAAAATTAACTCAAATCAAGTGAAATTATATATAGGAATATTACTGCAGTGACTACAGAATTAAGACAGATGACAAAGCAGGAGGCTGCACAAAATTGAAAAACAAAGATATTCATAATGTCTGCACTCCAGTAAGTAGGTCTAAATGGGAGGTCAGTTCTAGAATGGATCTTAAATAGGGATTCATCTGGCTGAGCATTGGGACCAATGACGGGTTCTTGTGACACGGTAATGAACGTCGTTGGGTCCGTTAAAGGCAGGGAATTTCTCTAGTATCTGAGTGACAATTAGCTCTTCAATAAGGACTGCGTTCTTTGTAACTCGTAGTTTAGTGAAATTAAGAGTTAGCTTCATGAAGCCTCGAATAAGATCACTGAATGGGCATGTGCAATGAACTGGAGGGATTTGGAAGAAGTAGATAATGTGTTGGCCTAGTATTCAGAAGGTCCTAGGCTTGTCCTGACAGTTCAGAAAACGTCAGTATAATGACAACAAATCGGCTAAAGACGGACGCAGAGCCAAATCCCGAAACGTCGTGTATATAAAATATTTCTGATAATGGACAACGTCAAATATGTCGTGTCTAAAATATATTGCAGTATTTTACAAATTTCAGCCCTAAGTGGATAAACATACTTTGGTGATATAGGATTTGAGACTTTCGCGGCGAGTACAATGAATAAAATCTTCTCGAGCAATCTGCCGTGTTAGCTGGAAGTCGCCTGTGTACACAGGCGACTTCCGAGGATCCAGTCACATCAGAACCCTGAATATGGGGACAGAGTTTGTTCCCGAAACGTCGGTTTACTACGGTAACCAGCTAACGCGGCTGATTGCCCGAGAAGATTTTGTTGATACTTTGGTGAGTTTACCTCAAGTGTAGCCTTTCCTTGTTTTAAAATTGACTTGATTTTTTTGAGCAATATTCCATCGGCATCTTGGTGTTGTTGTTGCTCTGAATTCTGGTCTGTGAAATCTTCTTCGTCTGTTCCCTGATAACATAACACACTCCTTCTAGACAAGCACGTAATCAGTTTTTCTCTTCTTACAATTTTTAAAGTGGTTTATCAAAAGTCGTGAGATTATCTGCTGTGCTTTTGAAATTACATTTAAACTTTTTTATAATCAATTAAAAATAATAATTTTGACATTCATTTTCAACAACATATCAGGGGATTAGCATATTCAAAGTGAAGTATAATTTATGATCGATAATCATGAAGCCATTATCATCACAGTAATACATATGCTTGAAGCCCTAAAAATTACCTTAGCTTTATCTTTAGTCCTGTTGTGCTTTGTACAAAGTATAAGCAAAAGTGCATTCTTAAACTGTCATTTATGTCCACGGAATTTACTCCAGTGAGTTATGAACACAAACCTATTAATTTAGTGACGTCCTAGAGTCAAACAGGAAATCAGAAAGGCCTGAATTCAAACATTTGTCTTTTTCCTATCCTCGTATCATCAGATAATATGTAGGGTTAGTACGACTATGCTATTTCTTAATCTCGGAACCTATAGTTACTATAACTACAGCAGCTGGTTAACTGATTGTCTCCTAAGAGCTTAATAGTGGTTCAGAAAATTTGCAGTACACGAAATTACCTCTTTAGACGCGAAGTATTTTGTCCACCAGCTATCAGCATCATCATCGCGAGATTTTTCGATTATAGTCATTTCTATTTCATCTTCTGTCCCAGTGAATATTCCTGTAGGAAGTAAATTCAGAACCTGGAAGAAGAATTAAAATCAGTTAATATTATCTTGGAGCGTGTCAGGTCTCCGAACGTTAAATCGCTGTCGGAAGCTCGCTTCTCGTAGAGGAGAATTTCTTGACTAGATGAGCGAATTTCAGGTTCTCAAGAAATATTCTGTTCCAAGGATTGAGTTTGGTTAGTTTCCCCGTAGAAGTTAAAACATGTGATCATTTTGAAAAGTAAGTATCCGAAATTTTTATTTATACGGAAATAAAGAGTACACGGCTTGTCCGACCTCAAACCTTATTCATCTTCAAAGGTCTTAGTAATTTTTTTAAATACAGCAGAAAATTAAACAAACACAAATATTTCTGACGTTTGTAAATATGTTTGTAACATCTAACTATCCAAATTTCACATCGTATTGAACCAAGTTATTTATCTCGATCGCCATATTGTTACTTTCAGTGTTCGTACAAATAAAATTAGTTAGATAATAACTGTAGGCTTATATATTTATGTTAAAGACGTATTATGGCATAAAGAATGCTAATTAAAACTTCTGAAATTGCAGCCTAAAGGTCTAGAATGTAAATTTGATCTACAACGGAAAGTATCTGCTGTAAATGTGAAATTCTTATTTTGGTTTAGGATCTCCAAGTCAAGAAACAGATTGAAGTGACGTAACTTACATTGCCAATATCCCATGTGCTCTCTTCGGTGGGCAATGCCGGTGTGCTCTCGTCCTCATTGTCTTCGTCATAAAGCTGTATAGTACAGAATTCTGTGGTGCAAACACACGCTTATAATCAGTATTAAATATCTGTGAACATCGCAATTTACACTCGATAAATAAAATATATAGCCTATTAGATTAAAATTACAGAACTCCTTTTACGTTCATGAACATAAAAAGAACAAGTTAGGAAATTTCTTAACGCATAGCGTAACAATTCTGGCTCTTTCGCCAGAATTTGACCTTAGCAAATGCACCGGTGACATCGAAATTCTGTTGGGTCAATAACCTTAGAATCCTAAAATAGATTTAATATTACCCGACTTTTTTCAAGGAGAAAATGGAAATGTTACTCACCATTTTTCTTGATCTGTGGGAAGACGGTGGATTTCAACATGGTTGCGCGCTGTTCATAGGTTTCCAGTTCCACCCAGAAACGAGCAACGGTAGGCTCAATGTGAATGCCCAGGTACGCAGTGTATCCTAAAATGTAGGCGTCGTACAACGTGAGAGTCATAGGCGGAAAGTACACTCTGTCATCCGGTAACATCTGTTAGATAAACACAATTCAGATTATGGAGTTATTAGAATAATGAAGTTGGTTAACAATTTACCTGAACATCCATACACAACGATACGTAATAGGATCTAATAGACAATATACATCAGGCCTATATATATATTTTTTTTTTGCGTAATTCAGTACCGTAAATGAGGGTTCTTATGTTTGTATGTTTGTGCTCTAACAAGAGGCATTTTTCTATAAATACATATTTGGCTAAGCACTTTGTCTTAAATCCTGTGGTCCCTGACTTGAGCGGTGCTAAAGAGTGCATGGTTGCCTTACATTTGAGACGGCAGAGAAATTGGCGCTCGCCGTGTCCGTGTCGGCAGAGACATTGGCGCTCGCCGTGTCCGTGTCTGTGTCCGGACAGGGGTTACAGTGCTCAAAACCATGGAAATATATTGTTGTACTCACCACGTCCAGGCACTGCAAGGGCTCCTCGAAGTTGGGATTGCGTTTAAAGTTTTTCATGGAAACGGAGCCTAAATTCGACTCCCCGCACCACATATTCACTCTCAGCTGCTTCGTTTTAAGGAAAGGACTCAGCTTCAAATCTCGCAGACCCCAGAACAGTACCTCCATTCTAAAAAATATCACAGCAATATGCATGTTCTAGTACAGTGGTATTCAACCTTTTTTGTTCGCGTACCCCCAGATATAATTTCTCTTCAACTTTGTACCCCAAAAGTTGTTGGTGTATAATTCAAGTTATACATAGTATATAATCTACATCTAAAATAAATTAAATAAATTACATTACTGATTATTCGGTGTTTTTCATACAATAATATATATATATATATTTTTAAATTTCACGTACCCCCTAAGATGTCTTCGCGTGCCCCCGGGGGTACGCGTACCCCAGGTTGAATACCACTGATCTAGTATACTACACTGTAATGATTTATCTTTATCCCAGACCACTTTTCTTCCTTTCTTTCATTTCTCTTCTCC
>NW_019060266.1:414391-450295 GCF_000696155.1 Zootermopsis nevadensis
GAAATCTTTCTTTGTCAGCCTGTCAAGCACCATCTGGGATCGTTGTGTTCACTCCCAGGGGAACTACTTCGAGGGTGATGGATGAATTTAATACCTGAGATAAGTGTACGGGTTTTTATACGCGCAGTCTGGAAACTTTCCGATCGCACCTCGTAGTTATGCTCTGACATAAAATGATAGTTAACTTTTCCCCAATCTAAACGAAACTGAAGTCGCTCATTAACGTTTTCGTAAAACTCTCAAATATCAAATCTTATCGAAATCGGCCTATCCGTTATTGAACTGTACGGACGTAAGGAAATCGTTTCAGTCAACGTTCCGCAGAGATACGAACGCAAGTAAAAGTGAATTTACTGTACAAGTACAAATTATACTTATTTCATCGTATTATGAAAATTGCTTATTTTTCTGTTTATCAATTAATTTTATTCTTATAACTTACGTGTGTCTTTTCATTCTGGTTTCCTAGTATGACCCTCACAAAAGGGTCACACAAGGCCGACTTGTCGAATCCTGGTCTCATCGCTCCCTGGTAAATGTAAGAATGGCACACGAAGACCTGAAAAAGCAAATATGGTTCTGCTTAGTGGTCTTCAGAACTGCGTGATTTTGGAGACAGGCAAATGATACGGTTCCTTAAGAGCGCCATATTTGTACCTGAGTTTTATTTTGTTTGTTAAATTAATAGGATTCATTTACGTGATACGTGTTGGTTGAAGATTCAATAAGCGCTTCTCTTATAAGTGAAACTTTTTTCTGAAATATAATTAGCCCTTTAAAGAAGATAAATAACAAGGTACATACAAAATGGAGACTAATGTAAACACAGGACGGGGAAGTTTACAATGTCAATTAACGCAAAAGATAATTCTGTTTATTCGCCTATAAACCAACTACTTGGCCACTAATAGCAATCTTACGTGATTCTCCGCGTAACGAATGACAGGTGGTAGGGGCGGATGTTCGATGTCGCCACTGGGTTCGGATCCGAATCCATCGACAGGGTCGTAACCTGTGGGCAGCGAGTTAAAACAGGTGTGCACGTCCTCGGAATTTCCCAACCACAGCGCTATATCAAGCTTACACGTGGTGCTAGAACTGCCCGCTTTATTAACTGGAGCCTGTAATGGAAAATGTTGAATAATTTCGAAGTACTGAATATAGCAGCATATCTTTCGTAAATCAGGACAAATTAATTTAGATTTACCACTGTTGTTGTCATTAAAGAACTAATGACCTGTCTTCAGACATAATTTCGTTTTTTTTATTTCTTTCCAGAACAAAGTCCTTAACTTTTCCCTAACAGCCAAGACGCTGATTCAATAACATGTACCAGGTAGGGCTCTAACCTTCATAAACATTGACTGCAGGCGACCACAATCTATTCCACGCTCCTCGGGTTCCTTGGAGAAAATAATACTTCGTGCCGACACTCTGTGGAATACTAGATGCTTCTTGCCAGACACGATCCACACGAACACGTCCGGATGTGAATTCTGCGGCTGGGGATATCAAGATAAGAGCATAGTCGTTGAATGAGGAAGTCATCGAAAAAAGCCTATGAAATCTAAGAATGAATGATGATTGTGGTGAAATTATAACGAACTGCAGGGTTAGGATTTGAGGTTTTCACGGCCGAGAGATCGAAGATTTCTGTCTTCTGGGTTGTTGCGCTGTGTAGTCTGGTCGATGTTAACCAACGTTTCAGAGGTCATACTGCCTCCGTCTTCAGGGCGATGAGTATGAAGATTTCTGTCTTCTGGGTTGTTGCGCTGTGTAGTCTGGTCGATGCTAACCAACGTTTCAGAGGTCATACTGCCTCCGTCAACAGGGCGATGAAACGTTGGTTAACATCGACCAGACTACACAGCGCAACAACCCAGAAGACAGAAATCTTCGATCTCTGAAGTGTTTGTAAATTTCTACCAGACTATACGGCACAAGAATCCAGAAGACGGCCATATTCTTGCAGGAGGGTTGTTAAAAATTAACACTATGGTTTCTATTTTATATAAATAAATATTTAATATGACATTTTAATCATTATGTTTTCGCTTTTATACCATTAATGTTTATACATATGATCATGCGTACAAATATTTTATAAATACTGTGCTCGCATCTTTCGTGGGACTATTCTGGGAACCATTAAAGTGTGATGCTTATACACATTGCTTACCAATTCCTCATAACTGAAAATCGCAGACTTATATCGGTTGGCCAGTGAAAAAAAAATAAATTAAAACGTGGATTAATTTCTCATGTTAAACATTAACGATTTTTAATCCTGTATTTACTTACGTCCTCTCTGAGGAACGTCACTTCCTTTAAGATGTCTTGGAGTTGGTGCAGCGTTGCGTTTATGTTGTCTTTTGTAAACTCGGCTTCTAATTGTTTGAACACGCCTTTCATATTTTCCTGCAATAAAATTGGCCAGCTTGTACTTCTTCGAACGAACATGTATACTGATTTCATTCATAAAAGGTGTAAATATATAGTCTTGTAATTGTAAACTCTTACAAAGCTTCATACAAAATTTCCGACAGCGTATAAAACACGAATATCAAGGAAGAGATTCAAAGTTAAGCAAGGAAGTTTTGATAAAGCATATTTTCTGACCGTAGAGAGATTAACTGCAGCGAACTTACCACTTTTCTGCGGCAGAATTCTCCCCTCATTTCGTCCAATCTGTTGGTGCTTCTTCGGTTGTACTGTTGTTCCGAGGTGATACTCAGGTACCTGTTACACCAGTCGCCCAGTTGGGGCAGCAATCTCTTCACAAATTCCTCCATTTCGAATTCGCTCTCCCTTGACTGTGACCGTAAAATTGCGTCATTCTGGAAGTAACATATTTCATCGTAATGTATTACTGTCTTGGTGGAATGATTATCACGCCTCTTTCGAATTTGGGAGGTCCCTGGTTCAAATATCGACCCGCAGATCGAGAGTTTTCGTGATTTCCTATAGTTCCGGGATAGTGCCTTAAATTAGGACATGTTTTCTTTCTTCCATATAATTTCTAATTCAAGATTCGAGGTTCATATTATCATTCAACGCTTAATAATTTCGGTTACTGACAGGATCGTTAAATAAACCACAAATAAAAAGGGGGACATTTTTTATGTAACGAATTCAAGGGCAAAAACCATGTTCATGCTGCATGGAGTTTCCGGCCTTAGAAACCTTGCGTTGTTTATATTACAGGTAGGCCGGGCTTAAACTAACATTTAAATAAAAATGTTCTCAAGGCTTTCGTGGTCTTTTGCTGTTTACAAAAATATTGACAAATTTCAGTTTCCCACGGCGGCGAGTATGGAAATTACTCTGTACTGGGACGTTGCGCATTGTAGTCTGGTAGAAACTGACCGACGTTTCAGATGTGCTTACGGCCTCCATCATCAGGTCAACTCCTGAAACGTCAGTCAACCTCTACGAGACAACCCGACACAGCATCCCAGAAGACTTACTTGTCTGTCGCCTTGGCAACCTCAAATCTAACACAAAACCAAATAAAGCAGACGGAGAAACAAAATGGAAGGATTCCAGATTATGGAAGACGATTACATGTAATTATGATAAATGAATGAGAATACGTACAAGCATGCTAGTGAGTTGATTCAGAAAGTTGGAATGGTACATGCGATGCTTGGTGTCGGGACACGTTGCATGTACGTACACACATGGCTTCTCGTTGCCAAAGCCCACGGAACAGTAAGATCCCCCTTTTACCATCTCAGGTTTCTGGGGCGATGTCATGTTCTGAATCTTCGGTACCTCGTCATGTACTTCTTCTGAAATTGTAATTATCAAAGTGAATCTCTTAACATACGGTGGGACGAACTATATGCACTCTACTTACAAGAACGCAATCTTACTTATTCCAGACATTAACCTGAAAATTTAAAAAGAGCACATAACTCAATAGGATTTTAGATTGTCGCGGCGGTGAGTCAGAAGATGGCTGCCTTCTGGGTAGTAGCGCCGTGCAGTCTTCTGCTAGACTACACGGCGCTACAACGCAGGACACAACCATCTTAATACATAAGCGCTATAAGGACACTGTAACTATACATCTTACTACACTTATTTCTCAGTAACTCTTCATCGATACGACAGAACATATTTAATATTCAGTTTTTGTTCCACCTTGCAATTATATAATATAAATAATAGAGACTATCGTTATTTTGCGTTCGACTGTACTAGGTGAGATATTTTCTAGTCGGTTCGCTTGTATCGAAAGTCGGTTATTCCTTCACATTGTAGGTCCTCAAACATGCCGTCGAATTGTTATTTCGACAGTTATTTGATACTCTCTACAACACTGTTTATGGTGTCACTAAACCTGCCAGATTTTTACCACAACAAACAAACAGGCAACATTTTAATTTTATATGTTCACGTTTAGAGGTGGTGATAACATCTTAACATCTTAAAAATGTGCATGTAGTCTCCGTTTTCATAAATTTTATAAATTCCGATGTTTACATCTTGTAATAGCACATAAATGCTGACCAAGACGAATTTCGCTGACATATCATAGACGTTCAATCCAAATTGAATCGAAATACTTTACGCGGACAGAATGATGAATCACCCACATGATATAGCCACTTCATACATTCCATTGCAAACAGCACGTAAAAATATAAATCGGCACCAGAGATTATACTTCTAAAAGGAGTCCCTGGAAAGAAACTAAAACTGTGAATCCTAAGAAATGATTGAGGATGAATAGGATAATAATATAGCTGGGATCAGTACCGTATCTTGTTTCGCCTGCTTTGTAAAATCAAATGAAGCCAATAAACATACCTGGCATGTCTGGAATTGGCTCGACAGCGGACTGTTGTCCATCATACAGCATGTTGCCAACGTTTCCTAAGCTGATCTCAACGTGAATTGGTTTATACTTTATTTTCTTGTCCAGCATTGATACCTCCCACACTACACCCACAAGGATCAATTCTTCCGTCTTCCAGCATTCTTCCTGTTACACACAAGTGAGCAAATTGTACTCCACCTTTTTTATTTAGGTTTTTTCATACCTCACAAGCCTTGTGTTCACTCGTCACAAGCACAGATCTATTACAGTATATACACAAAAGAATGGTGCGGAAAGCTGCTTGTTACCCCA
This sequence comes from Zootermopsis nevadensis, assembly GCF_000696155.1. The sequence goes on from NW_019060266.1 coordinate 419,529, forward strand.
ACTGAATACCAATTAACTTTTGAAACCGCACCATTCTTTTGTGTATACCCTGTATCACAAAACCATTCGTACTATACCCACATATCATATTAAAAGGAGTCGTGAAATATTTTTACTTGTATTTCGTTAAGTATTGAACCCATAAAAATATGTCAAAACCATTCGTACCATACCCACATATCATATTGAAAGGAGTCGTGAAATATTTTTACTTTTATTTAGTTAAGTATTGAACCCATAAAAATATGTTTTAACAGCTGTAGAACTTGATACTGATTCGCTGCAGCTCCTTGTTTGGTGATGCATTTCTACCCATAATTAATTTAGTGTATCCAGTTTTTGCAAAAAACTCGTAATTGACAGAAAGTCATACAAATGCCAATGATTTTAATATTTAGTGATAGTATACTATTACTGCTTCTTACATAGTATATACCTACAGTTTTTAAATTCCTGAAGTTAGTGGTTCATACCCTATATTTTGCAAAACGTTAACAAGATGGTTCGCAGTTTATGGGTTAAGTGTACTTTTTAAAGGTTTTTCTTCCTTAATTCAAACTTACACTTCTCTTAGTACACACAAGAGGATCTGAAACCAATGCCATTAATTCCACATCTATGGGGACAGGGGCGGAGTGTCTATGTTAACTGTTTTAACCGTGTTACGATCGTGGCGAGCGTAAGCTTCAAATTCCTGGCTGGATTAAGCTGGTTAACGTTTTATTTTATCTCATCGGTTGTGCTGTTTTTAATTTGTCGTTTTGCTTTGTTTAATATATTGACAATCATGAATAAGCACTGTAACCCGATAACCAGCCTAACACGTAAGTAGAACCTACGTTTCCTTCTTACAGCCAGATTCACGCTTATTAATGCTTTGCTTACTTCGAAGATATTCGGGATGGGGCGATGTGCAACACTCCGCATGCCTTTAGTCACTCCACTTTCCAATATTTCCGTCTGAAGAGCTAGCAGTAGTCGCCCTTTGTACGCCGATCCGTCGCCCTGAACCTCCACCCAAGACTCCTTTCCAGACCCCGATGAAGATATAGATCCATACAAGTGAACGAAGGCAGGTCCGAACGTCGGTAAGAAATCTGCAGCAAAATGGAAGATGCGAGGTTGAACTACAATGTATGAAATCCAGCAATATAGGAGCACAAATTGTCTAGAAAACTAAATGTCTCACCACAATGTCGTGTCGGAATCAGATGATACGTACCGGATGGGAAAATGGTCATTAATTGTAAGTAGATAAGGTTATACCGCCACGGTGGTCTAGCGGTTAGAACGCTGGCCTTGTAATCCTGGGGTCTCGGGTTCGATTCCCGGCGGTGCCCGAATTTATAACTTGTGTTGGGCAAGGCCGTGGTCTAGGCAACACGGAGTTTTCCTCCGTGGCATCCCAACAATTACTCCATTCACACACAGAAGAAGGCAATGGCAAACCACTTCTGGATCATCTGCCAAGAACGTATATGAACAGGTCCCAGTCCGAGAAAAGGAGGGAAGGATCATGTTCATATGGACCTGTCCTCAGACAGAACACTAAATAATAATAATAATAGATAAGGTTTTGGACCCGAAGGGAAGAGATTCCGACTTATATCAGAGGGTAATATTAAAGTTGATTTTAAAAATATCATTTTGGAGTTCGGAGTGGGTTCTTCTAATACATTATAAAAAACTATTGTGCACACGGCGGTGAACCGTTGGGTCGTGGAACATCTTGACCAGCCGAGCAACTGATAGCACCTAAAGAAAAATCTGTTTGCTCTATAAAGTTAGTTAAGGACTTTGAAAGAGGTGGTTGAGGGCTGTTGGAAAGTAAACCATTCTTACTGCACTGTGGCTAAGGTCACCACCATCTTACCGTGAATGCCTTGATCGCTGGAGATGGCCGGCAGGTCCAGGAGATGCGTGGCAATCACACTGGCACCCAACAGTTCATGTTCCCGCACCTGCACTCTTATCCTCTGCCACAGCGGGGGGTATGAATCGTAGAATGCAAGCTCCTCGTTCCACGTCGGCGCATTGGTGTGCTTTTTTTCGGTAGTTTTGCCCTAAACACACAATTTCCATTATATTGCACCATAGGGAACAATTTTTTACAAAATAATTTTTGATATCTGGTAAAAATCTGATAAAAATGTACGCTAGCATAATGTATGAAAATTGTATTTGAATTATTTATCGTTTTGAAGCTTTATATAATTATATACACCTGAGGATGGTTCTTTTAGGAACTGAAACATGAAAAATGATTTAGACGGACAAGATTTAATATATACTCAATTTAAAATAATTTGACTGTATTTTACTGTACTAGAGAGCGCTGTTTTCCATTCTCCGCCAACAGGCTTGTGTAGATTGTTTACTTTATATATTATTTAGCGAAATGTAATTTGACAGGAAGATTATTCACTGTTTAATGTGTTGGCGGGACGATTGGCGGATATGGACACACTGAACATCGCTACGTCTTCAAACTTACTCCATCCTACTACAAAAACAATATAGAAATCTGACTGAAGATAGACATATTTAGCCTAACCTCGAAACGGAACACGTAGGAAAAAAAACCCGTTGATTTCAAAATAATAAAAACCTTTCTTAAAATACAAGGCGATACCAAAAATGTGTCAGCTCGCAAAGCGATTAAAGCGTAGGCAGCAATACAAAGCACGGAGGTAAATCTCGACGCATTTTGCACATCTGCAGTACAAGTGAATAATCAGTTTGAAATCTGCATCTACTGGAAAAGAATAATTCTTAGGCTACTAAATGACGTTGTCGCGGTTGTGGGCTCTGAAGGACACACACTTACCTTGTTCCCGGCGAATGACACTTGGACGTAAGCGTCAATGGGGAAGGGAATGTTGTCGGCTCGATAAAGGCGCACCAAGTAACGAGCCCTTTGCCTCTGTGACGTTGCCCCATCGGGCACCAGCATGTTCCTGCAGCCACACGACGTTCATCTCATTAATGCACAATTTGTTCTTTGCACTAAATCGACTAAAAAATAAGGCTATGTTTATCTTTTTCGTACGCCTGCTAGTTAATCTCCGAGACTGTGAATAGACGTCAATTTAATTTGGTAGATCGATGCTAAAAGTTGTCCAGAAAACTTAGTTTTGGTTTGTTTTTTCCTCTGAATTAATTAATACAACGTATAGTTTCATATAATATTTTATTTTCCGTCTATACACAAACTTAAAATAATGTTGTTTAAAATTACTTAAAATTATAACATTCTCAGTAGATACTGAGAATATTTAATGCTTTACAGTTCATCGACCCAACCCCCTGAACAACTTTCACTCAATATATATAGCCACACGCGACACACACATCTCAGTTGCAGTCTACCGTCTCTTAATATCGGACACACAACACATCAATTACAACCCGGTATGTTTTACTACCTTTTACTACTTTTTATTATGATTCTTTTACATTGTATTACGTTATATTACGTAATAACTCTTTAAATTATTAAATTTCCTATGTCAATATCCAAAATCACGATTTGAAAATTAATTTTACAGATATAAAACATCCAAGCACAACCTCCAAATTTAAAGGAAGAGACAAAAACTTAAAATTAAACAAATCAAATTAATCAATATACGCAACGCAAGATGTACAACAGTTTTTAAAATATATTAAAATTGATAGACCTGATGATGATGTAATACACATTGAAACATGTCGTCGATAACAAAAAATGTAACAAGATGCAGTATCTACTGAGAATGTTATAATTTTAAGTAATTTTAAACAACATTATTTTAAGTTTGTGTATAGACGGAAAATAAAATATTGTATCAATAAAACACAAACATGACGCAATTAAGATATATAAAAAAACAAAAAAAAACGTATAGTTTATTTAAACATATTAGGAACTGTATTCGTAGTGTAACAATTCTCGTACATTCTATAGAATTTGACCTTTGGCCTTTGGAAATGGTGGCAGTGATGTCAAAAACATGTGCTTACCCCTCAATGTCGTCGTCTTCATGTGTTCCCAGAGAGTGGTGTACTTTGATTTTGTCGCCTTTCCCGATTACGCTGATATCGCATTTGAGGAAACCCCTTGCACCGCTTGTCGTGTCTTTCCGATCCAGCAGTACAGCCCACTTGCGGTAAAACTGGTGATCTAAATAAATCATCAAACGAATACTTGAAACTGTGTCCACAGCATAACGCAGTGGCGAGTATCGTCATTGCACTTCTCAGCGAAATGATCAATGAGGCTGCTGGCGTGAACGCGGTAAAGAACCTTCCGTTTACACAAAAGGCGGGGAATTTTGCTGACTAGCTGAGCAACTCTCAGATTCTCAAGAAGTACATGCTCCATAAAGTTAGTTGTGGAATCTATGTCAGATGTTACAGATTTAATGCGGTCATATAACATCAATGTCAGTGAAAGCGTATCAGATCTAAACAATTATAAAATTTACGAATAAATACATTGGTGGCAAAATTATTCTTGAGGAGCCCACCAAACCACCTTGCAGATGAGAACAGAGGACACTTCCTGGGGTCAAAGCTTTCGGAGCGTGAAGATGACCAGTTCCATCCGTCACCACATACATCTTCATGGCGTCGTGCTTAATAAGGCCTACAATAGACTAGTCCCTGATTGATGGTATAGAATCCTGTGTTATTATAGGAGGGTCATGCTACAATCGGGCAAAGGAACTAAAGACAAAATCAACATTCGATTTTAGTCGTTTTAGATCTGAAAGTACAAACCCCCTTCACCTTACGATGGTCGTATAAGAAACCAATGAATTCAACAGAGCATAGTCTTTTTTATGTAGCTGATAGGACACTCAATTGGTCAAGAAATAGCTCGCCTTATTTGTAACCCGAAGGGTCATTACCATGTTCACAAAAATAAGCCACTGGTCCCAGTCCTGAGGCAGCTGAATCCAATCCGCACGCTCCCAACACACTTGCCTAAGATCTGTTATAATATTGTCCTTCCACCCAATCTTAAGTCTACCTGGTGGTGCCTTCCTTCAGGCTTCACGACCATAAATGTGTACTCATATTTCGTCTACCCATACGAACCACATGCCCCGCCCACTTCATCCCACTTAATTTGATCATCCTAATAATATTTGGCCAACAGTACAAATTATTGAACTCTTCGTCGTGTAATTTTCTCCACCCTCCTGTCACTTCATCTCTCTCGGGTCCAGATGTTCTCATCGGCACCATGTTCTCAGACACCCTAGAGTTATATTCATCCCCTAATATGAGATCAAGTTTTACACCCACACAAAGCCACATATAAAATAAGTCTATAAATTTTGATCTTTGCGTTTCTAGAGAGCAGACGAGAGGACAAAAGTTTCTGAACTGCTTCATAGCAAGCATTCTACCTAATGTAACCTGCTCCTATTTATTTATTTAGTGTTCTGTCTAACGACAGGTCCATATGAACAGGATCCTTCCATCCTTTTCTCGGACTGGGACCTGTTCATATACGTTCTTGGCAGATGATCCAGAAGTGGTTTGCCATTGCCTTCTTCTGTGTGTGAATGGAGTAATTGTTGGGATGCCACGGAGGAAAACTCCGTGTTGCCTAGACCACGGCCTTGGCCAACACAAGTTATAAATTCGGGCACCTCCGGGAATCGAACCCGAGACCCCAGGATTACAAGGACAGCGTTCCAACCGCTAGACCACCGTGGCTAAAACCTGATCCTACGATCTTATAAAGACTATATAAATCCTAAATATTACTTCAGAAGAATATCAAATGCCCTTTTCCCCAAACATGGTTGTGGTGCTGTTTTATACGCAATTAAGTTTTTTCACTGCTGAATTAAGTGGTTGATAGATGAAGCCCTAGTACCGTGTCAGGACACAGAATTCAACTTGACGAACACAAATATCCCCTCCTGTCATTGTTTTAATGGTGACCAAGTATATAAATGTGTCCTGCTGCACATGTAACACTTATGTTCTCGCTCACCTGGCTGCCGCCACACTGTAGCTACGTCAAGACTTATACGTCCCAGCTCTTTCTTAGGATACATGATTCTCCGGTTTTGAAGAATCTGCAAACGTACAAACGATTATTAAAGGCCTAAGCAAGAGTGAAAATGTTTGCTTCAAATTCATATACTTCAGTTCTGTTTGTTTCTGAATATCACGTTGGTCTTTCATGTTTAATGAATTACGAATTTACTCTTGCAAAACTAACCTCATTATGTAGGCTTTTATCACACTGAACAGAAAATAAAATTCCTGGCATTTAATTAAATATTCGCCATATCAAAACGTGTTTCACATAAAAGTTGCCCATTGTCTTCTGCTATGAGGCCAGAGCCAAACTTGCTTAAGGTAACTGCAGCTTAGGACCTCACAACATGAGGGCCCTAAAAAAATCGTTTCTGTGTTGACTTAATGCTTTACGCGAAAAAATGGAATTGTTTTAAAGCTCATTGTAATTGTCAGAATTATTTTCACGTCTGATAAATTAAACGAACAAATATTAAAAAATGAAATCGTATTGTTAAGGATTGAAATGTAGCTATTTAATTGGACATGTTCATTTTTATTTCTTCTAAACCAGCCCATTACAATTAGGTCTTATATTTTAATCATGTGCTCATCTTTGACCTTTCCAGTGCTCATACTTTTAAATATTATGACTGTGTAAAGTCTTATGAAAATTTGTCTTTAGAGAATTTTCTATACTGTAATCCATTAAGTTTCTAACGCGATGAACTCATCGTATCTATTATGTACTTTCCAGGCTGAACTAACACAAAATTACATTCGAAAGCTGGGAGTTATGGACGCTATTAATTATTAGACATACAGACAGACGAGCTTATGTTTTCACTTCGAGCAAACAAAGCAAAACTAATGACAGCGATTAATATTGTACTGAAAGAGGTCACTACCTTTTGATGACTTTTTATTGCTAAAAATCTATGCAATGATTAGTTATTATATTCCACATAAATATATATTATTAACTAATACTTATATTATTTGTTTAAAGAACAATCTTCGAATTTGTTTTCAACGGTTTCTTTTAATTTCTGTTAACAATAACGAAATTGATAAAAAAGAATAGTAAATTTTCCATTCTTTTCGAATTAAAAATATGAAATTCAAACTTTTTTTAAAAAAACCGTTATTACATTTTAGTGGGCAGTTAACTGACTCTGGGGACGTGTAAATTGTTTATAATATATGAAAAGTTTTTGGATATTAAGCCTAAAACTGTAATATTTTCATGAACTGATCGGAATTACCCCCAAATATAGCGTTCGGTCCGCAGATTAAATATTACTCAGCTGTGGCGAACCTGAAGGACGTTGACACTGTTAGTCCATATTTATTTATTTAGTGATCTGTGTGACGACAGGTCCATATGAACAGGATCCTTCCATCCTTTTCTCGGACTGGGACCTGTTCATATACGTTCTTGGCAGATGATCCAGAAGTGGTTTGCCATTGCCTTCGTCTGTGTGTGAATGGAGTAATTGTTGGGATGCCACGGAGGAAAACTCCGGGTTGCCTAGACCACGGCCTTGCCCAACAAAAAATAATGTTATTAAGACGGCTATAATTAGCGTCTCAAATATACAACTCTTAAATAAGGTACCATTACCTATCGTCACTTCAGGTACAAGAATTTGCAACATGGAACATAGGAGTAGAAAATGTTTGTTACATTCAGTGGGGAAGGATCTCACCAGATACAGTAGGATGGTTCCCAGTGTGTTGAATAACGAGCCATGGAATAGCACAGGAACTTGTTTCTGGTAGTCGAAACACCTGGAAAGTGATCTGTCTGGTAGATACGTTGTGGAGGTTCCAAGTCTGAGAGTACAGGGCTGTATCACCACGGCAGAATCATCAGACGCAAGCAGATGAGGCAGTCTTGCATTCGCGAGTGGCTTGACTGACAACCAAGGAGATGTTCGTAGCTAGTCCATATGCTTCTCTATTTTATTTATCGTCTTGCTCGCAGGTCCTTATCACTATCTTCATTAGAAACGTTTCTCTTCCCACAAAATAGCATTTGTCACTTAGAACACGCGAGAATAATTATGGGAATTATAACCAACGCTAATATAAATAATTCCCAATTCAATTGAAAGCGAAGTAAAGTTGTACTTACTGACAATGTTATTGTCTTCTCCAGTAGAAGTGGGAGTGGAATGTGAAAATCAAACGTGAAAACCTGAAAATAATAAAATTCCGATTAAATGGTAGATTGTCATAATAAATAATACGTTTCAACATTTTTATTTTAGGAAACGTATGGCGGAGAACAGGAACATTAGCTATTTCACAATAAATTTGCCAGATCCAATATGAAGTACGGGGTTAAATGGCATTGCCATCGACTGTAATAAATGACTATATAAAATGTGTTACCTCATTGTAATATGGCCGGTCCGTGTTTTCCTTCGCAGCAGTTTGTCTCTTCTCTTTGCCTATTTTAACACGAACCAATGGATCCATCCTTGGCCATGCTAGATGTCTAGCTTCAAAAATCACTATACGAACTTGAAAAAATTGTGCTTTCGTTTCTTCGGAATTCATTTTGAAATATACTCACGCAAAACGAGCTTTCATTAACAACATCAATACTCGATGGTTTCCGTGGTTGCATCGATGTCAACAGTTTTTGTTATAGACCCATTGTTGATCTTGTGACCATCGTTATGCATTGTTTGAATGTTTGCCGTGATTTCCAATGTTTTCTTCGTTCTTACCGATGTAAGGCGGAATCAGCCGAAGTGTTGGCGTACAAAATTAACCCCGAAAAGCCCATTGTTAAGTTTTTGCTCCATCTACTTCAGCAATTCGTCACTCTGTGTTTGTCTCCTTCGTGTATTTGTGGGTTTTTTGTGTTTCTCAGAAATAACAGACATTATTTGCCATTAATCACATATCTGTAAAAAAAGGCCTATCGTATAAATATTGTACATGACAAATTATACAGATCTAATTTTCATTAAGCTGTAGACTACAAATGTGAACAGCATTTGCGACTGGGTGGTGTTAATTTTATATTATTTATTAGCTTCATAACAACAGATTTTCTCGAGCACACTTCTTCAGTCGTATTAAGTAACGTAAAAAGTGCTGAAATGTCAGTCTGTTACATTCATTTCGAAATAATAAGCAATTTAAATTGCGTGCTTCAAATATTTATCTATAGAATTACGTTTTCAAGGAGAGAAAGCATGATATAGATAAGAACTATCCTACAAGATAAAGATAACGTCGACATTCTTCTATCAGTTCCAGATATAGACGTAATTTGATACAGAATTTATGAAGACCAGATATTGATATCACGTCTTGGCATTCCTTGAATTCCAAGAATGACTACACCAAACTTTTCAGCTTGGGGTCAGCAAACGGATATTTAAGTTAGGTGAGTTGTTTTGGGTGGAGATTTGGAAGGACGTTTTGGAGGGGACTTTAATTTGGAAGGTCCGAGTTTATTAAAGAAACTGTCGATAGTTTTCGGATGATCTAGGCGGAAAGTTCGTATGAGGGAAATTTCGTTTTCCCCGCCGTCTTGCATGGGCACAAAACTTGATCTCTGACCTTCTGCGAACATGGCAAAGGAGCCTTTTGGTTCCGTAAAAGACCCTGGGGAGTCGGGGGAGATTTCTTGTCCACCAAAGCATCTGCCGGCTCCCCTATGGACTTTGTCATAAGCAGTGTTTTAGTTATAAACGGCGGTAAATACAGATTCTCATAAAGAAATTTTTCCAATGGCACTGAAGTGGTGGCAACATGAACGCAAATGATTCAGACATGGTCTCGTTCCGACGTTTAATGGCGTGTAGCAGTGCAGTGTAGGAAGCACTGGTCATGCCAGACTGTAGTATTGATTCGCTAAGGTTACCGGCAGACGCAGTTTCGGTGGTACTCTACGTTCGGATCAAAGGAGAAAAAACTTACAATAAAGTCTTGTCGCTAGGAACGTATTTGGGCTACAGAGAGAAATTAAGTACGGAATGGAGGTTCTTAAACAAGAATTATGTAACTGTCTTAACACACAGAAGGATGACGTTTTGTGAGGCAGATAGTCCCATTTTTAACGTCGGTACAAGGTCGAGGAGAATTGTCAGCTATAGGCACTGGCTGCCTTTACCCACCAAATGGATTGGAGAATAGTTGGCCCCAGAACCGTTTTGGTAAATACTTAATGCTCATATCAGGGATGAATCCTGACCATAGTATAGTTAAGGTAGTTAAATCAATGGAAGGAAGAAATAAGTTCCAAATTTTGGTGCGGAACCTTTTCAGAACGTAGCTATCTGAATACAGATAATACATGAGGAAGAGAACTGGTTCATCCTTTTATGTCCTAAATTCCTCATGTAATATCAATAATTGCCCAATTATTTCATCCCTCTTAAGTAAAAATATTAATGACATTCAGTAACCTAAAAATTATGGCTCGAGACTTGTTTCAGACTTCCTTCATTTATAACAATTTTTGATCTAATAGGGCACTTTCTTCTGAACGCCATCAATTTTGATTTACCAAGTGGTACAATGGAATGATATATTTTCTTTGTATTCTGATCCGTAAAATATTTCATTTGAGACACTGTTATCATCTGTGCATTGTAGTCATGTGAAGTAATGTAAAAATTCATCATTCAGCCCAGTTGCATATTTTGGTCTCATGCTAGTGTTTGAACCGTCTCCCCAAATACCTTTGTCCTTTTCACTGGTAATGGAGAATTCTGATTGAGATTCTTGCATCCTGTGAAAAAATCTGAGTCTTCAGAAAGCATAAAAATCCCGAAGTCCTATCTTCTTACTTTGTAGTTCCTGTTACAATGGGGCGAGACTGTGTCTCTGTAGGACTGCAACTGCCAACGACTTTTTGTTCAGCCCCCAGATGATACACGAGTGAATATGAAGAAGCTGTGAAATGATGACAGGAGAAAACTGAAAAACTCAGAGAAAAACTTGTCCCAGTGCCACTTTGTCCACCAAAAATTACACTGGATTGCACTGAGTACAAACCTGGGTCTGCGTGGTGATGAGCTAGCCTGCGACTAACTGCCTGAGCTATGGCACAAATTATTTTGTGAAGACAGAGCAGGCTCATATTTACAACTGCCAAATAAATTCCCCACTTAATGGTACCTGCACGTTGTCATGGTGGTGGGGCTTGAGTACCTCAGTGACCCCAAGAGCTACTGGTAGGGCCTCACTAGCCAGATTGGTCGAAGGGGAGAGGTCAGACTAAGACAGGTACTCTGGTCCTCCAAGTTGGGGGTTGGTCGCAAGGCAAACAACCTTGCACCGTAAAAAGGAAGATGTTTCGAAACCTCGATCAAAGCCTCGGACAGACAGACCTAACACAGGACCGAATGGAAGAGGAGAATTCAGGAGGCCACGGACCGGAGAGCCATAGAAGAAGAAGAAATAAAGAAATTATAAGACTGCTTGTGACCATTTATCAAATGACTGTGCCACAATTTATTTACTTAACTTTGTATGTAATGTAATTCATGGAAAAATAATGACTGCATAAGTATAAACAATATAACACATCTCTTTCGATCAAACATACCTTCATGTCTATTTGGTAATTATAACTTCACACAAACCTGGCTCAATGCCATCACCAGCTCATACTAATTATTACTTAGCAAGTACAAATGCAGTGCTTCACTGGTCTCAAGGAGATAGCACCATTATACACTACAGAAAAGCACCGACCCTGAACACAACAATGTCGTACACAAAATTGGGCTAGGACAGTATCCAGTATCCATTATGACATAACTTCCATACTTTTCAAGGACTTTTGAGTACAAAAAATGTGCAAAAGTGTTCCATAAGATAAGAGAGAGGCAAGAATAACAATTGAAATTTGTACACAGAAATTTTAATTTTTGGTTTTGTACTTCCACAGTAAAAGATTTTTCCTGTAAAAAAATAATTTGATAACTCTTGCAAACTGTAAACTTGGCCGTTAAACCAATAGTGCCATGTTCTTTCTCCAACACATCAATATTATCTGAATATGTAAGTTTAATTTAAATGCCATTTTTATGTCAGCCAGGTTTCTTCTACTATTTGTTTAATGTTTTTAAATTTTTCAATTTGCCTTTCTCCCACAATTCCGCAGAAATCATCATATGGAAGTGGTTGTATCCTCAATGATGTGATATTGACATTGACTTTTGGACCATTCTTCGCAATACACTTTGAGAAATCCACCGCATTGGCATTCCATGGATAGAGACCTGTTGCCCTGAAACCATTCTTATCTGAGCGCTCCAAGTCAATATTTTTAAACATGTCTTCAAGAACAGGAGCAAAATCCTCTTTTGTAACAGCCTTGTTTGGATTTTGTGTTCGCCAAGAGAGAACTGCATCTTTCCATTTGCTCTTTACAGGCCTGAAGGCTGCCACATCGGCTGGCTGCAGAATTCTTGTAGAATTTGGATAGAGAGCGATGAGAAACATCTGCAGTTCCTTGCACAGCGCACTGAGATGGTAGGTTAGGTGGGTTTTGTGGCCATCTACGAACAATACAACTGGCAATATAAACTCGTGGCTGAAACAACTGACTCACACCAAGTAAAAGCTGCTCATTCCAAATGTGTGTGAAACAGAGTCGCCAACTGCTTACATGCTTAATATCGCAGTCTCGATAACAGAGTGCCAATAACTGGAGGGGTGTCAATAATAGGGCGTTTTACCCTATGCTACTGGTAAGTACATAATGTAAAAGGGTTGATGCTTTCTCCTCCATTGAACATCTATGGCTGGGATGGAAAGTGTCTTACACATGTTGAAAATTCTTACAACACCAAACAACAATATAGGCAGTGTGAGGGCATTTATGATATTATTAGTAATTATGTAATGACAAACAATTTATTTAATTTTTTCCAACTACAGGGATTTCACCTAACAGTCTAACAAAGTAAGTTCCCTTCAAACCACTCAAATAAAATTTTTTTTTGCAATTGCCATTTTCAGGTTTAACTTTATATTAGGAAAATTAAGATAATGAACTTCAACTTAACAAAAATTAAAAATCCAGTAACACTAAAGCAACCAATGTAGTTGATATTATCTTTTGTGTTAGAGTTTTGAACACTCTGTATGCCTTCAATTGAAAATGTTCTGGTTTATTCACTATGCATAGCCATCAAAGAACATGTGGCAATGTGTAGTGCTTTGCATTTTTACATCAACATTTTACAGCAAGACAATGTAAATAAACTATGCGCACATTCTTAACACAGTGTAGTCATGAAACATACAGTAATAAGAAAATTGTTGCATTTTGTTTCAAAGCACTGGGCAGAGCACCACTTGTGTGTCACCAGATCACTTCTGGTGGCACAAAACCTGACTGCACAGCTGAAGATCCTTTACTCAGTCCCAGGTATAACCAAACTTGCAACCACCAGCTTGTACTTTACATGTGGAGCTTCTCTTACACAATCTCAAACTGTAGTCCTATCTGAATCTTGTGCTAACCTATCCATCAGCTGAAAAGCAAGCATAACAATTTTATTACTAGTATTGTAATAATGTCCTTAGAGACTGAAATATAAATTCTTAAATGTTTTAAAATTAATATGCAGGTGAAGTTTTAGATGATTATTACCCACAAAATAAAATTCCTATCTTCAAGGAAGATAATGTGAGTTAATTACTTTGGTTACCACAAAGGATGGGAATTTAACTCTCTAAATTTTGAGTTGAACAAGGTTCTCTTGTAACAGCAACATGTATATATATTTCATAACAGCATGAGTATCTGTTTATAGTCTTGAAAAAGCATCATTCAGCTGCAAGCCATGACAGGTCCTACAGAATTAAGGGGGAAGTGAAAGTACGGTAGCTTATTAGCACTATTCTAACATACCCCTCGGATTCCTGGTAAGTTTAATATTGTTCCTAGAACTGGAACTCGTCTCAAGAAGTTGATTGCAACAGGAAAGAAGCCACTAAAAGAAAATGTCATTATACATTTAAAACCATTGTATTTGGTAAATTAAATGTTTAAGGAGGAGCCAGTGTAGCTCTATCAGTATAGTGACTGGCTTCGGGCTAGATGACTGGTGTTCGATCCCTGACAGGGGCTGAGGATTTTTCTTCTAGCCTCTGCATCCAGACAGGCTCTGGGGCCCACCCATCCTCCTATCCAATGGGTCACGGGGTCCTACACCTCCACTCTCCCCAAATGACCTACATGACGTGTAGTGGGACGGCTTTACTTTTAATGTTAGAGGAACATGACAGATAACATCAATGCAGTCAATGTCTCTCTTTGGTAAGTGCTGAACTGAAAAATTCAGAGTTGTGGCCTAGAAGAAGTTCATAAAACCATCATTTCTATAAAACTATGTTTACTTATTTCATCTAATAAAAGAATAATTATTAAAACCTTTCAAAAGCATACAACAGTTCTTCTTTTTGATAGGTTTCACCTATAGTGACCTTGTCCACTTCCATGTAGAGGTTCATTAAGAGTGATTTATTTTAATTATGACTGACTAACTTTGTTTTTAAAGAAATTAGAAGCAATAGGTTTATACTCTTGACTTCAGAAAAACATATATTGTCATAATCGATTATTTTTAAACTTACGTTAAACTAAAGTAATGCTGACTTAAACATATCAATACAACAACCCAGCATAAAACTACCAACACAAATTCTAAGTATTGAATATATCTGAAACAAACTTTTGTATCTAATTCTTATCAGGAATATTCTTTTATTTTAGTATTTGACATGAAGTAATGGCTGCACATCATTACATCGCAGGACTGCTAAGTACAGGTATGTTTTACTGATAACAAATAAATCCCCAAAACCACCACCAAAAAAGGATTATAAGACGGTAACACAAAGAATGCCATTGGTTCCTAACAAATTTTATGAAACAAAATTAAAATACATGAATAAATTATTAGCCTTTTCTATTTAGAATATTTTGTTAAGAAAATTAATTTAATTGTATAGTTTCACAGAAATATAACATATCCATTGTCTGAAAACAGTAAATGGATAGAGTGAACAGTTGAGAGATGCTATGAATGGGTTCTGTTTTGCGTAGTTACACACCAAAGCCAGTATAAGTAGAAGAGTTCAGTTTGAAGATAACATCTGATTCATAGCATGAAAAGAATTAGAAGAACAAAAATAATTTGGAGTGAAAAATATTAAGAAATACAGAATTTATTGCATCTCAAGATATCACAGCTGAAAGTCAGCACTACATACCTGAAGAGCAAAACAAAACCATATGTCTCAATGAGCATTCCAACCAGAGGCCATCCCACCAGTACCACAATGATCCCACCAAAAAATGCCACTGATGCCTTTGCTTTGTGTTTCTGGAAAAAAAATCTGAAAGTTCGCTCCAGTCCAATTACACATGCCAAGCCTGCAATGAATAAAATCTGAAAAAAGAAAGAAAGAAAGAAATCAACATCAATGTGTAACAAACAATATACAAAATTTCTTGGACATAGACAAATTATTTCCATTCTCAGCCTAGTTTCCCACCAAGTGTTTCCATGTCTTGCAGCATTTAAACACTTAATCAAAACTGGTATGGGATGCACTGAAAAAACACTGAATGAAAATAAAAAAAAATAAAAACAAACAGAAAGCGGCAAATATAAAAAGAACACGGAACATAGCTGTTTCTAAGAAAACAACATTCTTTGGATATTTATAAATAAAAGTGCACCAGAGATAAATTAAGAACACCTAGAATATGAAAAGAGATCCATGAGAGAGTATCATGTAGAAGTAAAACCATACCTATGAGCTTATTTACTCCATCATGATCTTTGTAGCTTTTACAACTGTACTCTTTGCTGTAAGACTTTTTACAGACAGTGATGATGTGATAATGAATCATGAGTTGGTGCAGATCTGGAAGATAGTGGTCATGCCTTTAGCAGAAATACCTGAAGATGGGTAATTTATTTGACTCTGAACTGTGATATTTTTGGTTGTGGTGCGGTTGTTTCAACCCTGACAATGGAAGCATATGTCCCTCTGAAATGCTGGTATGTGACCAGAAGACTACTTGGCACAATAACCCAGAAGACCACAATCTAATCTCACAGTGCTGTGACAATCTCAAACTGTGTAATTTATTTGACTAATCAAAGAAGCCAACATATGTGCAGTTATGATCATGCTCCATTTTAATATACACAGAAATATGAAATTATTCTGGACAGGGTTGCCAATTTCTGGCCTTGTGATTTGGCAAGCACTACCATCAGGAACTTTTGAAATAGAAAATTTAAACTCCTGTACTGTGGGTCTGCTGTCCAGGCTTTAATTCTGAGGTTAAAAGTTTAGCAGTATGTTGCTGCAAAGCATGGCTAACTAGACTGTGAAAACTTGATACATGGCTCATAAAAGTCAAGCATGACAATAGGCACAGATGAATGGTTTGATCCATGACCTGGCCACTTTACCCCTCATATCCACTGGACAGCAAGTCTGGTGGGTTACAGAGCACATCTCAATCCTTGTTTCTGCCAAGAATTGAACCCCGGTCATCCAGCCTTCAGCTGAGTTATTTGGGTTATTTCTATTATATCTAAAAGAAGTTTAAAACTTAAATTGCAACTTACATTCCCTATCGCTAGCAACCCTTTATCAAATAGGAGTAATACACCAAGAAAAAGAAACGATACACCAAATCCTGCAAGGCCCACGCCAATCTCTGCAACAGAACGTTTAAAATTATTTTCTTTAATTAAAACTCATCATGGTTGAAGTCAGATATATTTTTTACTCCTATGTAAACATTGTTGCCAATGGACATGTATAAGCTATTGGTATTTCATACCATAGTTCCATAGACATAGACAGTTTCATAATTATATTGGTAGGCATGATGTTTTCTGTAGTAGCTTGATTGACTAATTAACTGAGTTTAATGTCTGACTTGGCTGATGCAAGCAGATCAGATTTTCATTCATGAAATTACTTTTATTCCATTTGTTATAAAACTTACAGCATAGAAAGTGACACATTTCATACCAACGCAGTTTTTGGTTGAAGTATTTATACTGTTTTATGAGAAATGCAAGTAAATTTGAAATTAAATTAAGCGACTGTAATAACGTCTTATAACCTACAACGTTGAAAATTAAAGAATCACAAACTAGCTAACAATGTTGCATTAAATAATTATCAACATGACGATTTAAAAATTACTCACTTTGCACATCGGTTATTTCAAACATTCTGACCGAAAATATATCAGCTGTTCTTAACAAATAGATAACCTAAAATTCCACGTCATAAAGAACACAGCATTGTTTTCCACGCACAGCTGTTCAAATGATCCTATAACGTCTTTAAGAGAAAGATTATGTGTATATAACATTAAATAATATATATTCAGTTCTACAGTATTTCGCAGAAACGACAATCAGAATATACAATGAGTCAGTAAGTTTGATACACTTTCCCAAACTCCATCATTTCAAATTTCTGAACAAGAACATAACATCAAAGATAAAAATCTACAATTTCCTTCTGGTATTACTGGTAGTAGAATAATAATAATAATAATTATAATAATAATAACTGAAGTAGTGGGCAATTTTCACGTTAACCGTCTTCAGCATATGCATCAATTAGGTATTATTTACAAATGTTGATGTGGTATCCACTACACTTTTTATAGAGATACTATTGTATTCGTGTACGAAAGTCGCTTGACATATAATTACAAACATTTACGCAAATATTGGGAATCTTAGAAGTACATTTAGGGCTAGGAAGTGGGAATTAAGAGGGACGAGTTGGCTATTCTGTTGTCACAGGTGAAGAAAGTTAATGACTAAAGTTCGTGCATGGATAAAAAATTGCAAGACGACTGTTCTTGTTCAGGAATCATAAGTCACATAAATCAGAGTGAAAACAAAGAGGGCAAAGATAACATTTGAAAATTGTTTTCACTATCTATAGGTAATTGCAGATTTATATGATTATGATGAGACAAAAATTCTGTAATATTTGATGTAGAAGTGAACGAAACTATTTTCCGAGTAAGCTTTATTTTGTGAGGAATTTGTTTGTTGTAGAAAAGTTTTCTGTGGTAAAAGTATGACTCGACACGCTAGAAATTGTACAGCAGGTGCTGTTTATACATATCATGAAAAGAAGAAAGATGCCCAAGCATCGGGATATGGCACAAATGCCCAAAGAGTTGGAAAGGATTCAATTAAGGATTTTGATTGTTGTTCTCTCACTTTACAACCTTGTACAAATCCAGTTGTCACGTAAGTATTAGTGATAATGACAGCATTGGCATTGATAATAATATAGAGTCAGTTCATCTGATTGATTCGTTTCTGTTGCCCAGTTGACCAAAAATAACCAGGTCACTGTGCAGACATTTTAAAGAGTCTGCTATTCTTTGTACACACAGAGAGTTAGTTTTATTACATAAGAATGGTTTAGGGATAAGAATTTATTGTGGCAGCATAGTTAATGGTATATAATAAATGAAGTTTTATTGAATTAAGATTTTAAAAATCCCCCCAAAATGAAATTCTAGATATGCTTGTAGACTTGTACCTCTTTTTTAAAATTAAATCTTGTATTTCACCACAACTGAAAGATTGGCCACCACATCATAAGCAATGTTTCAAAAGCTTGTTTTGTTAAGGTTTTCAGGCTATTTCACATCATCATAAGCAATGTTTCAAAACCTTGTTTTGTTAAGGTTTTCAGGCTATTCATGGAAAGGCCTTCTTATGAGACTGATTCCAGATTGTTTTCTCCTAAAGTGTTGGTAATGACAAAATATTATTATTAATACAGCATCTTTGCTTATAGTAGATCAGCCATCAACTGAGAAAGAACTCATACAGATTGCTGAAAGATGTTTTGTTTGCCAATGAAATATCAGTTACATCTTGTGGATAGTTCTTTTGAGTCATTGTATTCCTTGTTATAGGCCAGATGGTTACCTGTTTGATAAAGAAGCAATATTGGAATACATTATAACAAAAAAGAATGAATACTTCCGAAAATTGAAGGAGTATGAAAAGCAGAAACGAAAGGAAAAGGTAATTTTCTTTTACAAATGCTACACTTTCATATGCTGTGTGTTTGGAAGGTAGCTGCCAATATATCAAATAAGCAGTTAGGGGACAGCTGACAAGAGGTGGTTTTACATCTTGTTTGTTGGTAGTGAGGCCAACAGTTCCTCACCATACAATTGTATTATGTTAGAGGAATATGGAGAAGGCTGCAGTTTCTCATCATAAAATTGCATTATGTTAGAGGAATATGGAGAAGGCTTTTCTTGAATAGCTAAGCAAATATTGGTTTCTTATGTTGCCATGGAGCTAGCTGATTTTATGTTTCATATATTGAAAAGGAGTTGTGGGAAGACAGAGATAAATGGAGAGGCTTGGTTATCTTGTGACCTGTATAAAGTGGAAATGATACAGGAAGAAGATGAAGATAGGAAGTTCAGGGTGTTTGAAAATAAAGTATAGAGGATTATGGTTGTAAAACAGAGGAAATTACAGGATGATGAAAATTACTTAATGAGTTTCATGTTTCATACAGTTTGCCCTTCAACTTTTAGTCAGAAATGTTATGTCCAGGTATGTATGGGAAGATAATATTATAATGGTTCTTAGAGAAAAGTAGTATGAGGCTGTATAGTAGATTCAAATGGCTCCGGATAGCATCCAGTTGCTTGCGTTTTTGAACAGTATGCAAGTTTACTAAGAAGAAGGTGGGAGGAGCAGATAAAACTAGGAGTGATGGAGAGAGGTGCCTAGTGGCAGTTGGTGGAAGAAGAGAAGTGGTGGAAGGACAGGAAGAGACGGAGGTCCTTTACCAAGCGGACCCGGCCCCAGGCTGGGAACAGCAATGGATGATGATGATGAAAAGTGGAGAATTTTTTGATGACCTGAGCAGCTATATACATTTCAAGAGAAAGGCCCTGTTAATATATTTTTTTTAATTTCCATTGAAGTTAGGATCAGTTGATTAGTCAGTGCGTTAAATTATTATACTCATATTAGGTTAAATTAATTTAGACATGTTCCTTTTGTGGCTATTTGTATCAAAGAACAAAAATACTAGTACAGAAAAAATTTGAAAGTATTAATGTTCTTGAATTATGTGTGAGACTTTATTTTGTACATTTTAGTTATTGTCAGCATCTTAAAAAAAGAAATAATTTATTTTCCAGACAGAATTGGCAGAACTGGCAGCAGCAGAAGAACGATCAAAATTGAACAACTTTTTGAAGACAGAAAAGAATATTGTCAGTGCTCCAGTCAAAGCTTTTAAATCAGGTGTTCTGAATTTACAATTTTTGTGATGTCCATTTCAAGTCTGTAAATGAAATATGGTATGAAAGAAAATATTTTTGTTAAGAGGATTAAAGTAAGTGGGAAATGTATGATATTACATAACAAGGAACTCTGTGGTTTGTATATGCCACCCACTTTTGACAATGAAATGTATGATGGTATGATACGTTGGACATGTAGTGAAGAGGGGAGAATGAGGAATTCATGTAAAGTTTTTGTGGAAGAACTACTTGGAAAATAGTCTCTTTGGAAGACTGAAAAGGAAGTTGTAGGATTGTATTAAGATCTTAAAGAGATAGTGGTGATGAAACTGGATGTGGCCTGTGTCTGGTGGCAGGCTTTAGTCTTTGTGTAATTTAATCTTTAGAATTTATTACAAGAGATTTAGTGATGTCCATGTTACAAGTTTTAGTATGCCCTTTTGTGTCTGATTGCTGTCCTTCCAAATCCAAATGAGGACTTACTGTTCATGAATTTTGGAAAAATTTTGAGTTGATTTCTTTTTTAATTAAGTTTTTCTTTGAGGTTTAGATAATACTTCATGTTATAGTCTGATGACCTGCTCCATCTGTGGATTGTTTATGCTTGACTGATGATTCGTCAGCTGATTGAGTCTTTGAATTGTGCTGTATCATCGCCACCACATCATGTGTATCCAGTGCACAGGATTGTACATGTGGAGTCTCCTTGATCATTTCAGAGTTGAGGATACAAGCTATGATTGATGAATGATGGAGAGATTCTCTTACTTGCTGTCTTTAAGGGTGTTCTATTCAAAGTATGTTTTTTTGTTTGGACGGCTTTAGAACTAGATAGGGAAGGCCTACACCATTTTTGTGATTTGTTATATCTTAAAGATGTGGATACAAGGAGAAGAGGATGTTTCCTGTTTAAGTTTGGATATAAGAGCCACAACTTTAAAATAATAAAATATTGGTATAGAAAGCCATTTAAGCATGATGACTAGGATAGTCTGCTCCAGTTTTTAGTTTAAAATGGAGGTGGCATAATTTATAATAAGCTTGTGTTGTGGGAGGGGGGATATAAAATGATGACATGCAGTAAAGTATTTGTTTAGATTTTGGTTTCTTGGTGATGAGTGTTAAACTGTTATTGGAGCTAGGTGTGTGAAATATTGTATGTAGATAAATATATACATATCTACACATTCTCCATGAAACTTTTGTTTATATATTAAGTTATGAATATAGGAAACATGCAGAGTAATAAAGTTATATTAGACAAACTAGGTTACAGTGTAGATTACTGAGGCTCAGTTCCTGGCAGAGTAGGATTTTTCTCTTCATCACATGTCCACCTGGCCTTCTATTGAATAGATACTGGGATTCTTTTCTTGTGGGTAAAGTGTCTTAGGTGTGAAGCTGATCACTCACCTCCTTGTGCTTAGGTTAATGAATGGAGCTGTACCTCCACTCTTCCATATGGTTGTATGACATGGTGCTTACTTAAGGACAGAAAACCTTACTTTTTTACTTTATTGTGGTAAGAACCTGAATTAGTGGAAATTATACTCATAAATGGGTCAACATATTATAATCACTAATATTTAGGTCTTACTAGCCTTACTTATAGACAGAAGCATTTGAAGGAAAGTAGGCATCATCAGTTGTTTCCAGAACATTTATTTTACATATAATCATATTAGAGTTAATTTTCTCTTTAAAAGATACATTTAAGTTCGATGAATAATTGTCATAAACACTGTGATAATTCTTCCTTCACTTATTACTTGATCTAGTTTGTTGGGACACAGTTTGAATCTGTGGACAAAATGTCTTGTGTTACCATCCTTTGCAAATTCTTTGATAATTGTTTTTCCCTTTCTCAGCTACGTATAATATTTTACTCTATCAGTGTTTTACATTTGAATAACATGTGGTCTTAATTCATCTTCAGAAAAATGTTCCCAGTGTGTAATTAGTTTAACAATTTCATAGTTATTTCATCAAATACAATTTGAGCATAGTTTTATGGGGAGATGCATATTTACAATGAATGTATTCTGTGGTGAACTTGGATTAGGAAGGACTGGTGAACAAATCTAAGTCAGGTATACATGTTGTGAATCAGATTTGCCAACCATGAAAGAGTTGACTGTTTACAATTAATTACTCTTGGGTGTTTGAATTTTGTTGATTATAGCCAGACAGATTTGTATTACTTTTGTTGACTCCATATTTGTGTAAAATATTTTATGCATAATTAACTTCATCCTGTTTAAAACAGACTCGTTAAATATTGAGAAGCCATCTGTGTCCAACATGACAGAGGGACGAGACAAACATCTGCCCAGCTTCTGGATAGCATCAAAAACTCCCGAGGCCAAAGATAAGACTCTGAAAAAACCTGTAAGTTGACATTTTTATTCTGTTTGTAACATGGCTGTGACTGACTTAACTTCTCAGGGAGTGAGTTGACATTTTGATTCTGTTTGTAACATGACTGTGACTGACTTAACTTCTCAGGGAGTACATTTGATCAGTTTTTGCTGATAGATACATACAAGAGAGGTTTAGAATCATGAGTTTAGTTTGGTGATACTATTTAGCATAGAAACAATTGTAATCTTATGACCTCTGTTGTAAATAAACTACAGAGCAAATTTTTGTTATACCAAACTGGAGGTTAATGGCCAGTCAAATGTTAATGGTCCAACAATAAAACCTCCATCAGTAAATTTCATGGCATTTAATGGTCAATGTTTCCCACAGCTGTGTTGCAGCTCCCTCTCTTTCTGTTAGCAATATTTTGGATTACTGTCCTACTTTACTTCCACTGTTCTTAGCTTCCCTCCCTTCTTGCACAGACCAGGACTGTAGGACTCTACAAACTGCAGATGTTAAATAGTGTCAGAACAGAAATAGAAGATTGAAAACTGGAAAGCCATACAGCTCAATTACCCATAGCATGTAATCTTTCCAACAAGCAGGGAGGGTTACCAGAAATTGTCACTTCATGCTAGATAAATCACAATCATTTTGGGTATTGTCTTTTAGTTACAAGGCACAGCCAAAGTTTGGAGAGCCTTTTCCAGGACAAAGTCTATCTAATGGTCTTGAAAACATATAAATTCCCTTTACGTGTTCTTTGCACAAAGTTTGTTATTGATTGTGTAATAGTGAACTTATGCTTGTCTTGTAAAGGGCTTGACAGGGGGAAAAAAAACCCATTAATTCTTTTTTTGTCTCATTGTTACACATCTTAACTTATTTTATCTCTGAACTTACTTGATGAATTTCGTATTTGATGTTTGATGATCTACACTAAAATCATATGGTAGATCAAATTGAGCTTTGTTTTCTCAGAAGCTCCTCTACATACAAAATATTAGTACACAGTATAAAATATAGATCCTAATACACAAATATCGTGGCCAATTAGATATAAGAATGACAGTGAGTGCATCTGGAAAACATCCACAGCTCTTTAAGTACGTCATTCCACTCCTTATCATAATCTTGGTGTTTTACCTTTTCTCTTCTGTATAGGATAAGACAGTGTACTGCCCTGTGAGTGAAAAGCCACTGAGAGCCAAGGATTTGATTGATATAAAGCTGATACCAGTGAAAGATCCTGATGACAAAAAGGCATTGATTGTGAAACAGAATCGCTACATGTGTGCTGTGACGCATGATATCCTTAGCAATTCAGTCCCCTGTGCAGTTATTAGAACTACGTAAGTACCAGTACTTCTCGAACCTGAGTCAGGAGTGCTAATCATATATATATATATGTATACACATACACATTTGTTATTTCATTTATATAAATTAATTATGCGAGCATTCCACATTTTGTATTTTTAAGCCATATAAATCTGTGAAAAATACATCTTGTATTTTATCTACATTTAGTATTCTAGGATAAGTAAATATAATACAGTCATTAGAGTTACTGACAATAGGCTGGACAGCCAGGGTTTGATTCTCAACAGGAGCAATGATTTTTTGTTCTTCACAATGGTCAGACCAACTCATTCTCTTTGGGAGTAAAATGGCTGGAACATGAAGTTTGCAAATTAGTAGTTTCACTTGCAGCCCACCTTAACAGTTTTCTTTGGATTTTTACATTTGATATTGTTCAACAGGTTCAGATTAATTTGACAACTGTGACTTTCTTTCGCAACCATGTTTTAGAAGACATGTAACTACATTACAGGGAAGTGTATGAAGAAAAACAGAACTTTCACTTTTGAATTGTGGTACTATTGGAAGTAAAAGTCCATGAGACACCACAATATATTTTTAATGCTAGATGCACCATACAAATTGTTATGGTAGTAGTCTATTGCATGTTATGGATCAGATACATGTAAGGAATGCAAACCGTTCACTCTACTGTTCCAGGGGAGATGTTATCACAATGGATTGCGTGGAGAAGATCATCAAGAAGGACTGGACCCATCCACTTACAGGAGAAAAATTAAAAGAACGAGATATAATTCCTCTGCAAAGGGTAATAACAGTAGCATTGTTTGATGATGAATAAATTCTATATGATGAGTGCAGTATTGCCCATTTATTTTGGGAAGGTGAAAGTTCCATTTTATAGTCTGTACCTCATTCTTAGACTTTCAGTATATACCGATGTAAGTGTAGTACAGTTTAGAGGACATTAATGTCTCGTGTTGACAACAGAAGTAAATTATGGAGAAGTTGTGTTGCATCAGCCAGAGTTTTGCTAATCTGCACAAATATGTTCTTCATTATCACTCTTGCTGTATGTGTAGCAGACGAGTAGGATTTAAAAATATGAGTAGAACAGTGTGTGCACTCATATGTCAAGACTCAAACATTTTATATTTTACTGATGGCAGCTTTTAAATTTATGCAGACTGATGCCAAGTGTTGGTAGCAGCATGTGTACAATCTTTGTGACTTGCAATGTTGCAAACCTTTGTTCTGTAATCTTGTGACTTCATGA
Source organism: Zootermopsis nevadensis (assembly GCF_000696155.1). The sequence goes on from NW_019060266.1 coordinate 444,848, forward strand.
TAGGTCATGGGATTATAGTTGCAAGTTTTGTGTATGAGAGTGGTTTTTTTAGCTTTCATAACATCTATTTTCCTTGATTATTCTGAAGTATGTATGGTTGAAATCTGTTTCAGGGAGGAACAGGGTATTCTACAACCAACTTGAACTTGGAAGCAAAACACGAACGCCCAGTTCTGCAAGCTTAAAACTATAATGTAGATAATGGAAAATATGATGTATATAATTGAACAGTTTGTACATCAGATGATGACTGTTTTCTGTTATTTTGTGCCATGTAGTCTGGTAGAAATATGCGAACATTTCAGAAGTGTTTGCTGCGTGCAGTGTCTCATTGATAATTGGGGCGGCAAGCACCTCTGAACTGTTGGTCCCAGAAGACAGCCATCTTCATACTTGATGCTGTGAGAACCTGAAATCTCACATTGCATATATGTGGGTTCAAGTGTCTTGAGTTACTTCAATTTATTACAGAATAATTAATGTATTTTGCACTTAGCCAGTAATATATAGGTGTAACAGAAGTTTATTTTCTCAGGAAATTTTGGAGTTCACTTTGTAAATTAACTACATTAATATTTTTTTTTGCTTTTAATGGAACATTTCAATTTTTTTTTTGTTATTAACTTTACTACCAAATAAATGAAGTGTGTTACTGTATACTAATGTTACACAGCATGCAACAGAATATTGTTTCTGCAGTGTGGAGTTAATTCAGTAAAATATTTGATATTATTTTGCTGTTAACTCTAGTTATTTTCATCGGCATGTATGAATCTGGTAAAAAAAAAAAAAAACATTCAAAATGTCTTTTGATGACAGTCTTTAGCCAGTTCACATTCACACAATTATTTCTCTAAGACTCATTTTAATATACTTGATTCTCCAAATGATCACTTTCCAAGCTGTTTCCACACCAACATTTCATAATAATTTTTTTCCTACATTCCTGTCTCAAATTTATTGTTGAAGGACTTGAATGAGGGACTTCTGAGTCTGATATTAAACAAATTCATTCATAGCCTCAGTTGATATTCAGAGCCTTTCCAGTTATTGTTCTTTAATTTTCTCACCTAATAATGTGATCTATTAGAACTGTAAACCAACCCGAAACTTCAACTTTTCTTAATGTGAGTTTTCATCTTCACATTATTCTGATGTTTATTTCAAAGTTTGCTGTAAGAAATAAGTTTCATAAATTATTTACTCTGTTTTCACTAATGTTATACACATCTACTTTATCAGTCTGAATGCTAAACAATATTTTTTCGGTTATAGTTAAAGAAATTTCTAAATTTGATTACTACCAAATACAACATTAATTTATCATTTGGCGCAAATTCAGCCTTTATACATGGACTGCAGTGTTTCCAACGTGCAAAGAGATGGTCGAGTTCTGTCTGGGTTTAAACCATCAATATTGGCTATCCTGAAGGAGCTCAAGTGCTGCCATCGGCTCTTGAAGTTTCGTAACTATTTGTGACATAACTTGATGGCAGTGTAGCCGCCAATAGTGAACGGGGTAAGGGGAGAAGTTACAATGTTTTTAGTTACTGTAAACGTGGGGTTTTACAGATATATTGGAATTATATGCGCGTGTAACGTAATGTTATATATTTATGCGTAATGAAAGGTGTTCATAATGACGTGTCAGTGAGGGAGAGCTACGTGCATAAGCAGTTTGTGTTGGTCGTTGTTTGGTAAGTAGTACTTCTGTAGTAAAGGAACAGTCTGTATTGGTGATCGTTGCTGCACGGAGGGCCTTCTTAAATGTATTTATTAAGACAGTCTGAACACTTATTCATATTGTGTATATTATGTAATACGTCACAGGTCCGCAATTGTCGTTTACTGCATGGAATCAAGTCCATGTCCGTATTGTGTAATACTAAATAGCGCGCCCAAAATGCCATAGAGAGGAAAACAGTATTATCTAATTTTGTTAATCCAATTATAAAATCGACATGTATTCATTACTAAATTTCGACGGATCACAAGTACTATTCCTTTGACTTTTATTTGTACTGTTTCGTTTTCTTACATTGTAAAAGCTTGTGAATAGCAAATCAAGTTAGCTGACCGTGCTTACGTTTTACGTGTTATCTGAAATCGAAGTATTCGTTATAAAATTTGTTAATTTTTGTATGAAATTATGTATTACAAGAGTGGTTCTCACCCGAAGTTTATTGAAGGACCGATAAAAGAGCAATTGGAGTTCGGGAGATTCGGTGCGAGGTTTTTTTTGTGATTTTACGTAGCAGCTCCAGGTAGATTCTGGGGTAGCACATTAAATAAGCCGCTTCGTTCCACTCACGTCAACATTTCAGCTTAACATGATCATCCGTTAGACTCTGTAATTGTCTCTTAATAAACCAATATTCAAAATATGCCAAACCGTGATATCCAGCTCTCCCCATGCACAGCCAGTCACCAACATACTGTTATCTGTTGCGTACTACGTACGGCGTTAGCCGTTTTATGAGATATCCTGCCTACAGCATGACTTCTAAGCACTTGTCAACATGCTGTGTTTGTTTTAATTACGTCTTTGTATTTTGAATGGTGTTTATTGCAATAAACACCAGTACATATGTTTTCTTTTTGCATTTGATTTGAGTATCATTCTCACTAACTGCATAGTACAGTCTTTATTAAAAACTGTAGAATGTGCCTGGTTAAGAAATTTCGCGCTCTTTTATGGAATCCGAAAGTTCATCACATGTTCACCAAACCCGTCATTGGATCCTATCCTGACGCAGTTGATTCAAGTCCACTGCTACACAACCTTTTATGGTAAGATCTGTTTTAATATTATCCTATTCTGTGCTTAGGTCTCTAATACAGTCTCTTCCCTTGAGGTTTTTCGGACAAAATTCTGGATGCTTTTCTCATCTTCCCCTATGTCCGGCCCAACACCTTTGGCGTTATTTATTTATTTTATTTATTATTTATTTATTTATTTAGTGTTCTGTCTGACTACAGGTCCATATGAACAGGATCCTTCCATCCTTTTCTCGGACTGGGACCTGTTCATATATGTTCTGAGGACGTAGAATCCCGGAACAGCTACCGTTAACTTCAGCGTGTGAATGCAAAGGGTTTATGGAGGTGTCAGGAATTAGCAGATAATTTGCAGCATCCGCTCCAATCGGCGCAAGGTTTATTTTGAATGTCCCGCTAGTATGAATCTCACGGGCTGCCTGACTGAAGGTGCACGAGAGTGTCATCGAAGAGCGGAGACGCCCAGAAATAATCTCCATATAAAATGTGTAATGTCTCAGATAATAAATTTCCCGTTAGTTAACGGGAAATTTACTATCTTTTAATGAATTTTCACTTAAAGAACTAATTTCAAGAAACGGGCTGTATTCGTAAAATAGATGTTAGTACGCCTATATATTACAGTAAAGGGTACGGAAATTTATAATCACGGGTCATGCGTCTAGAAAGGGTGAAGCTGTGTCCCAGAGGATGTAGTTAATATTACAGGATTATCTTGTGAGCGTGGGACCAGAAAACTGTTTTCAGCAAGCCTCTGATATATTCCTATTCATTATTTCATGGAACTTACCTTGTGAATGGAGATCAGACTATTAAATATTTGCTATTTGAACCTAAGAGGGGGTAAATAAACATGTAATTGAGGGCGTTATAACGAGGAAGAATTTTTCACAATTTCGATTTTTGAGATGTAACAAGGTACGAGGAATTCTCCGCGACGCTGATTTTACATTTGGCTCAATCATTACCGTTCAGTCTCCACACGTCCAATTATTATTATTATTATTATTGTTGTTGTTGTTGTTGTCATAATCTGTGGTTTATCATGTTTTTAAATCCCATTTGTCCGCATGTTTCAGTTGTAGAAACGCTGGACGGATTTTGGTAAAATTATATGGGACGTTATGTCATTGGAGGCCACCCCACTGCCACACGTTTTAATTTTCCATGATTGATAATAAGAAGGTACGAACTTGTAAATTGGGAGTGGCATATCGTTACCTAATACAGAGTCTTGATTTGATGTGTGGCAACAGTTACTTCAAAACATGTAATTTTTTTTAAAAGTTAACACCTCATTAAAATGTAAAACAACATTTCTGTCGCGCTAAATTCTTATATTTCAGTTTGACATTGATAACAAATGAACCACTGCAGCCGGGAACATGAAATTTGGCACGTGGAAAGATCGTTGAACATACCTACAAATCATGCATGAGATAACTGGTTGTAAGTCATGGCGACGTTGCGAAAGTTTGACGATATATCCCTCAGACTTAATGTAGACAGAATTTGTGCCAGTATATAATAAATCCTTCCAAAGACGGTTGTGATGTCTTCATTGTGAGTTTATTTTACCCACTTCGTGGGAAGAGAGCGTTACATTGACATATCAACGATTACAATTGCTACTGTGGTCATAAACGCGAGACAGCCTTTGTGTAGGAATGTTTATTTGTAAAAATACAATTGCTTGTTACTGTTGGTCCGAAGGACAAAACGTAATAGCACGTGTTTTAATTATAATATGGCGACATCTTCGGCTTTTGATGTTGCTGTGATGTTTATCTTCTTGAATGTGTTGAGAGCAGTATCAGCATTATGTAATGCTATAATACTGCAGCTGTTTAATGCAGCTAACCGTTTTATGATGTTACGTAATTCCCATGGCTACGTCATAAACATGAAGACCTTGGGGTCACTGAGAAACCTGACCTTCTTCATTGCTAATAGGTTCCTTTAGGAAGGCACAGGGAATACTGGTCAAATCTCTAAGAACTGTCTTCAGACTAACCGGCTTGGGAGGTTAAAGAAGCCACTCTTGATCCTACAATTTCTCGTTGTGTTTGATCGGCAAGACCTGTTTTTCAATCGACGGTCCGCAAATTCTACGTAGCGTGAAGTATATAAGTCTGTTGTCGTTGAAACATGTGATTATGAATTCTATTTTATTATTTAATATATCTTCCTGCATAGTTTTTAATAGAGAGTATTTATTGTGGGTGATTTTGACGTCTCTAACGTTTTTAAAACTAACAAAGGCGTTAATTTTTAAATTGTAAGTAGAGTACGTTTTTAGAGGAGCTGTTAATAGTCTGAATCGTAGGCTGTTGTTTGTGAAAAAGTAGGACTCGCGGAAAACTATCTGCTGTTTGTCGGCTTGCAAATCAGAGGATAATATGAGCTCCTTTCCTAGTTTCTCGACTTTTACAAGTGGCAGAAAATTCAACCGTCGTTTATATAATAAATCGGCGGTTTGTTTCCGGAACCCGACAGCTACAAATTATTTTTTTTTATTTTAGTAAAAAGAATGATCCGTGAAGGCCGGAAATGTTCTGCATGAAGTTTGATTGTTAACATTTGAACCAGGTACGAACCTGGTTAGGACGCGAACTTTATCTGTGCAAAGAGGCCAGTGCCGGGATCTTGCAGGCCTGCTGGTGTAATCGA
>NW_019060266.1:462979-484674 GCF_000696155.1 Zootermopsis nevadensis
CGTCCAGCTCGGAATCTTTTTTCGTGTCGTGTCCTGTTTAACGGCCGTGAAGATTAAAGTATGCAAAACTAATTTCACGTGTTATTTTATATGAATGTGAAACCCTGGATTCTGCTTTGAGAAAAAAACATAGATTCCGGGTACTGAATAGAATATGGGGACCTAATAAAGAGAACGTGATAGAAATATGTAGAAAATAACATGCAGAGGAGCTTCAGGGTTTGTACGCTTTAGTAGGAAATATTAGTGTCATTAAATCAAGGAAGATTTATTGCATGGGTGGAGTACACCAAAATCATGTATAAAGTTTTGATTTCAAGACGTCAATAAAAGAGACAAACTGGGAGACATGAGACATAGGAGTAGATAGTACGATAATATTAAAACGGATCTTAGAGAAATCCAGTGGTTAGTGGCCGTACAAAATGTGTAGATGTTTTGCTTAAATGATATCAAGAATGCATATGCATGTTACTAATCTAATCCTAAAGCCATCACGTAACGCGCCATGTAGGCGTTCAAGGGAGAGGAAAATCGCTCCTCATTCTCAACCACGGCACTAGATGGGGGTGAGTTGTCAGCATCACGCCCCAACCTTGCTTTATCCCCGGCGAAAAGACCCCTGGTACCCATTGGACAGGAGGCTGGGTGGGCCCAGAGCCGTTCTGGACGCAGAGGCTACAAGAAAATCCATGTCGGAGATCGAACCCCTATCGTCCAGCCCATAGTGAGCCTCTATACTGACTGAGCTACCGGGCTCATCACCAACCTCATCAAACCTACCAAACAAAAGCAGCCATTCGCAGTGCTCAGATGCTAAGAGGGTAGATTTACTTGAGTTGGGTTAGGCTCGGCTAGACGCTCATGCGCAATGCTCAGTTTCGTGGCTGATTTGGGTAAGGTAAGGTTAGGTTAGGTTAGGGTTTGTTAAGCTAACCTAGCAATACCGTGGCATTCCGTGGAATGCAGGAACATGCCCGGGAACACAGGAGCATGCTCTTGGTTTCGGGGAAAATCGGGGCATACCATACAACCAGCGTAGGAATAAATGTAGGTATTAACGATCTGCACTCTGAATTGTCCACCTAATGTAATTTTGCTTCATATCGGCCCTATGTAACATCCATCATATATTGATTGTATTAATATCTACGTATTTCTCTTATTTGAAAATCTGACTATGACCATAAGTTTTATACTGTTCTGCCGTTCTATCCACCATTCCTTTGCTTCAGAGGATTAAACCTGTTCGGAACGTTGGGTTAAATTATCTTTTGAAGCGTCCTGTTTTCCCTGGAGTTATAACGGTCCATGACAATGCTCTTCTTTATAACAAGATTCAGAATACCTTCGAATACCTCGTTTATGTGACACTTGCCACCTGAACTCCTCCTGTCATTATGTCAGATGAACGTAACAAGCAAATGAGATCTTCGTCCTCTTTCGATGCAGCTTCACGAGTCCCGGACGCGAATCTTGATCACTAACAGAATTCTGTATAAAAATTGGTTCATTACTTGATTGTAACAATTTGCTTTGTCTTGTTTGCTTGCCTCGTTATAGAATTAGATAACGAAGACATGGCAATGACCTTGGAGGGATGATAATATTCTTATGATATATATATATATACTGTGTCTGAACAAAACAGACGTCTCTTTATGTAATTCAGTGATAGTGATAAGATTAAAATAAATGCCACTACAGGACATTCACACTTAGAACGTAGAGGAATTACTTTTTGGTTCAGTAAAGTCTTTGCATACGGTGAGCTATGTGAGATTTGAGTTCTTCTCAGTCTTCATGTCGCCATCACGATTTTCAGGTGACATGGTATGAGCCTTTAGCCTGCAATTCTGAATTTTGAAATTCCATAATTCTTACTCCTTCACATTTGGTTGGGGCTCCTTACACTGCTAATTGGCCCTTCTCTGTGCATTTACTTACCTACTATAGTTTACTGAGGAGTTGAGCTCTGTTCTTTCTCATTGGAGGTCTGGCCGACGTATTCCATTTCAAAATTCGTTGTGCTAAATGACTGATGTCCCCTTCCACCACTTGTAGGAGTCGGACTGCAACCAGCAAGTCGGAGCTCACTTCCTCAAAGCAACTAAGAATTACTCGGAAATGTTCTTTGCCCCAAGCGGGATTTCAGCCCGCAGTCTCGGTGTTCGAACTGCATCTGCATGTGACAGTCATTCTAGTCTCTCCTTATAAAGCAAAGAAAAACTCACTATAATTTCATAATGGCCCATTGTAATATTTCAGGTGTTTCTACGGTGCGGTGACGTGGGTGTGAGCAGCACGTCATCCCGATGACGTCCGGACAGAGCGTCACGCCGCGTCACGCGCCCGACGCTGTGTTCAAACAGGTGAGAACTCTTACCAGAATAAAATCATGTTGTCTTTGTGGTTTCGGGAACTTCATATCCTTTCCGGCCTCAGAGTCCTCTTCATGGCGTATCACTTTCCCAGTCCGAGAAAAGGATGGAAGGATCCTGTTCATATGGACCTGTCGTCAGACAGAATACTAAATAAATAATGCATGTACGCTCTTCGGTAATATTACCGACTTCGGGTTTCTCACATTTTTGTTGTTATAATAATGCAGTTCGGATAGGGTTATGTAGATTATGAAATACTATCTTCTGAACATTCGAAAAGTGGGTACGTAAGTAATTGATAAAATACAAATAATTAAGGGTAGTATGAATCGTTATCGATATTAATTAGAATGTGGATAATTCTAAAATTACCCATAGTTAGAAAAAGAAAGGGTTATGATTTTCGTAAAAAACACTGTTCACAATTCTTTAAAATCAGTGAGTGGCAAATAATAATTTGCCTTTGTAAAGTTATTAAGATACTACACAAAACTAGCTTGTTATTTTATATGAATGTATCTTATTCTAAGCGGTGAGCATAGATGTGACTTAATTAGTTTCTTCCTAATAAGCTGCTCGATTCCCTGCATTGCAGTTGCTTTACCACAATTAAGACCGAAGATGACGTATTGGCAACCCCTGATCTAATCATAAAACTGATACTTATTGGCTGTATCAGGTGTTTGCTATTTCAGAACCAATGTTTGAGTTTATTATATCTGTGTTAGAAGTGATACTATTTCTTTAGAAGAGTTGCCTTACCCTGAGATTGCTAACATCGTGTGGATTCCTTCCCTTTGGGGTATTCTGTTTCATTTCTTATTATTGCTTGATAAAGGCGAAAAGAAGGGCAAAATCGATAGTCACCTTGCTGCAACCACCTGAGTTGTGGAGTTACTGCTGTGTCAAATTCAGTTTTTTCTGCCGTAAATCTTCAGACTTGAAGAAATTTTTTTGTCTTGCCGAAGCATAATTTAACCGTAAATCTTCAGACTTGAATAACTTTTTTTTGTCTTGCCGAAGCATAATTTAAGTCCAGTGTTTTGTGAGCAATAATACCTCTTTCAAGCCGAAACTCGTGTACATAATATTTAAGCATTCGGTCCGTACCTGAAAGAAAACCTCAAAACAATACCGCGAAGAAAACAGAACACTTCTCCGTTACAGACATCAACTGCTTAATGCTTTTTTGAGAAAATAATCCATTTTTACTTTGTGAATCATACGAAATCGGTAAAATATTTTTAACTAGTACTCCACTTGTGGGCGGTTATTAGCACAAATTGTAAATAACATCTCTGACGCAGAGGAATGGGGCCGCTATGTATATTCATCACGCTGTGCGCGATGTCTTCAGTGATATCCGTCATCCATTCGTCTATCCACTTGGTTTATCCAGGCCACCAGTCAGTAAATCTATCCAGATATCCTTTAAATCCACCCATACATCCATAAGCCGTTGAATCGAATCCATCCATCCTTTCAGTCCCTATTTATTCCATTCATTCATGCCAAGCTATCCATCTATTCCATTTGTCATACCTCCATCAATCTGCTTAGTCAGTTCACCTTACCAGCTTTCCATTTCGTCCATCCATTCATCCGTCTAAAGAATTGAAAACGAATAGAGACAATGACAAAAAAATCCGTAAGGGGTCCTTGTTCATACCGTTCCAAGGGAAAGTTTCTCATTCGGTCAGCACAAGTTGAGCCGTTGTCCACAAGGCTGAAAGCATCGAATTAACTCTGAAACACAAAGATTGCTATGCTTCCATCATTTTACTCACGAGTTGTGTGTATTGGTTTCATACTATATTCAGAATAAACAGCGGTTTTGTCACTAAAGAGCACAAGGCAGCTGATTTTTGTTTTAAAGACGACTGTCGTATGGGATGTTTCGCCGTGGAGTCTGGTAGGCACGGTGATGATGAAGGCAGCGAGCATCTCTGAAACATCGGTAAACTTTTACCAGACTACGCGGCGCAACATCCTAGAAGACGGACGTCTTCATGCTCGCCGTCGTGAGAACCTGATATCTCACTTTTTTTTGATAGTAACTGAATTTTTAAATGCGTAAATCCGTGTTAAGAGTGTTAGAGGATGCATGATCCCATTTGCATAGTTTTGTTTAAAAAAACATAAAAGAGCAAATCAATGTCGATAACAAGCTGCAGAGTTTGGAGGGCTTGCGGTTCGTGCTGGCCGAATAAATGGGTCCGCTAATCCACGTTAATTAGATTAACTATGATGCAATATGATACGCAACACAAATATGGCCCGAGAGACGTACTGCAAGCTGAATATTTGATGGATGTCTACAGGTGTGTATATTTACAGCATGGGTCTGTGATATTATTCTGACACATTATTTATCCCTTTTGGACCGAATGTCGTTGTCGAGTGTATTCCTGCTTCGTTTTCGGGAGGTCCCAGTTTAAAATCTCAGCCGGAGTCCGGTTATCCTGACTGAGATCTGTCGTGGTTTTCCTCAGTCCGTCTAGGAGAATTCCGGGATAGTACCTTGAATTTGGCCACGACCGCTTCCTTTCGCATCCTTCCCAGTTCATCATTCACTATCATCCTCACATTCGACGCTATATATTTTGAGATACAGAAATCATCGGTAAATAAATAATAAAATTTATACATTTATTCCTTTCGAACTCAGAACGCATAATTTTGCGGGTCAAGACAGAAGGATAAAAACTTGAACAGGATTAAGATAAACGAGAGGTAAAAGATAAGGGAATATAAGGATAGAGAAATGATGCGAATAGGAGGCAGAGGGCAAAGAAGTGGACGAGGATCGCGAATAAGAAGAGAGGGAGAGGAACGAATATATGAAAAGAAATAGGGGTAAAGGAGAAGAAGAAAAATAAAGATGAAGAATGAAGAGGGGTGAGAGAAAAAGAAGACGCTGTTGTTGTTGGTTGTAGGGAGATTTGCGCCCGCAGTCCTGCTTATAATTTCACTGAAACAGTTATACTAATGAAAGAGTCAAGTTTTCAGCGATCTTTCGTCAAGGAGAATTTCAGGTTCTGGTACTGCATAACAACTCTCAAATTGCACGGTCGCCAAAGTGGAACTGATGTCCGGGAAGCAGCACGTGTGAAGATGGAGAGGTCCTTTATTGCACGCAGTTTTAATTTGTGTCTGTCTGAGACCTTGCGAGAAGGACAGGCCAGTATCAGGAAGGTTTCGAAGGAATCCTCCTTCCTCACAACCCTGTCTCTCTCTCTCTCTCTCTCTCTTCGACCCTAATTTCGTTTCTTTTCTTATTCCGTTCTTCCCTTTAATTATGTTTATCGACCTGTATTTTCTATTTCTTTATTCCTTCATCTGCAACCTTATTTCTGTCCTTTCCTTTTTATCCTTGTTTCTTTACTCCCTCGGAAAAACGCCGAGTGGATCAGTTTGTTTTTTGCTACGGCGGAGGTCGCTGAATGGGGGAGGTCAAAGGTCCGGCGACAGGAATAACTTATGAAAACTTTTTCGTAATACCTCGCTGTCTGATTTATGCATAAACTTTGTTGTTCAGCTGTTCACAAAATAACTGACTTAAAGTGTTAGACAGAAATAACACGTCTTTAAAGCACTGGCCTACGATTCTACACAATTATTAAGTATTTATTTCGATAAAAAGTGTCTTTAAATCGTTTCCGCCTTTCTTAAATAGAAGATTAAGTAAGAACGTGATATGTTTCAAAGTTCATTGTTCCTACTTTGTTTTGAAGTGAAGATCGTGGAGACATCGTTCGTCATTTGCGCGTATTAGGACAGGCAGCTTGTATGAGGACGGTGATTCGATGTCCGTTTAGGGTGATGAGTTATCTCCTGAGTAACCTGTTGCTACCTGATCATTTGAGACACGCACCTACGCGTTGTGATACCGCATGTATGTATGTATACATACGCGCGTTCTAATATGATTATCTCAGTGTGAATAATTTTTTATGGGTATATTAATATTCCAAGAGTATACGAGGACACGATATTATTTGTATGAAATTGCTCCAGTTTACGATATGAAACCACTCAAGTGACCTTCGTGAAGATAATTTGATATAAGCCTAGATGCTTAATAAATCATAATAGGATACTAAATTACACCACTACTGTGCAACCTGGGCGGGTCCTTTCAACGAAGCAGCTTTCTCTTGCCTAGAGCAAGACATATAATTTGAAAACTGCCACGACGTATACACCACCGACACTGCCTTAAAGCTACTATCCCGATCATTATGAGATTGTTTAATGCCGATGGTTTAGGTGTAGAGGTAATAGGCTCGAATGGCATTAACAAATTCTGATAAATTTTCTTTAGTTACGGATTTGGAAGGAGGCCGTGGCGAAGAACGGTAATGTCCTCGTACTCGCAATGGAAGACTGAAAAGAATCGCGGAAATCTCTAAGTCCAGTGTTTTGTGAGCAATAATACCTCTTTCAAGCCGAAACTCGTGTACATAATATTTAAGCATTCGGTCCGTACCTGAAAGAAAACCTCAAAACAATACCGCGAAGAAAACAGAACACTTCTCCGTTACAGACATCAACTGCTTAATGCTTTTTTGAGAAAATAATCCATTTTTACTTTGTGAATCATACGAAATCGGTAAAATATTTTTAACTAGTACTCCACTTGTGGGCGGTTATTAGCACAAATTGTAAATAACATCTCTGACGCAGAGGAATGGGGCCGCTATGTATATTCATCACGCTGTGCGCGATGTCTTCAGTGATATCCGTCATCCATTCGTCTATCCACTTGGTTTATCCAGGCCACCAGTCAGTAAATCTATCCAGATATCCTTTAAATCCACCCATACATCCATAAGCCGTTGAATCGAATCCATCCATCCTTTCAGTCCCTATTTATTCCATTCATTCATGCCAAGCTATCCATCTATTCCATTTGTCATACCTCCATCAATCTGCTTAGTCAGTTCACCTTACCAGCTTTCCATTTCGTCCATCCATTCATCCGTCTAAAGAATTGAAAACGAATAGAGACAATGACAAAAAAATCCGTAAGGGGTCCTTGTTCATACCGTTCCAAGGGAAAGTTTCTCATTCGGTCAGCACAAGTTGAGCCGTTGTCCACAAGGCTGAAAGCATCGAATTAACTCTGAAACACAAAGATTGCTATGCTTCCATCATTTTACTCACGAGTTGTGTGTATTGGTTTCATACTATATTCAGAATAAACAGCGGTTTTGTCACTAAAGAGCACAAGGCAGCTGATTTTTGTTTTAAAGACGACTGTCGTATGGGATGTTTCGCCGTGGAGTCTGGTAGGCACGGTGATGATGAAGGCAGCGAGCATCTCTGAAACATCGGTAAACTTTTACCAGACTACGCGGCGCAACATCCTAGAAGACGGACGTCTTCATGCTCGCCGTCGTGAGAACCTGATATCTCACTTTTTTTTGATAGTAACTGAATTTTTAAATGCGTAAATCCGTGTTAAGAGTGTTAGAGGATGCATGATCCCATTTGCATAGTTTTGTTTAAAAAAACATAAAAGAGCAAATCAATGTCGATAACAAGCTGCAGAGTTTGGAGGGCTTGCGGTTCGTGCTGGCCGAATAAATGGGTCCGCTAATCCACGTTAATTAGATTAACTATGATGCAATATGATACGCAACACAAATATGGCCCGAGAGACGTACTGCAAGCTGAATATTTGATGGATGTCTACAGGTGTGTATATTTACAGCATGGGTCTGTGATATTATTCTGACACATTATTTATCCCTTTTGGACCGAATGTCGTTGTCGAGTGTATTCCTGCTTCGTTTTCGGGAGGTCCCAGTTTAAAATCTCAGCCGGAGTCCGGTTATCCTGACTGAGATCTGTCGTGGTTTTCCTCAGTCCGTCTAGGAGAATTCCGGGATAGTACCTTGAATTTGGCCACGACCGCTTCCTTTCGCATCCTTCCCAGTTCATCATTCACTATCATCCTCACATTCGACGCTATATATTTTGAGATACAGAAATCATCGGTAAATAAATAATAAAATTTATACATTTATTCCTTTCGAACTCAGAACGCATAATTTTGCGGGTCAAGACAGAAGGATAAAAACTTGAACAGGATTAAGATAAACGAGAGGTAAAAGATAAGGGAATATAAGGATAGAGAAATGATGCGAATAGGAGGCAGAGGGCAAAGAAGTGGACGAGGATCGCGAATAAGAAGAGAGGGAGAGGAACGAATATATGAAAAGAAATAGGGGTAAAGGAGAAGAAGAAAAATAAAGATGAAGAATGAAGAGGGGTGAGAGAAAAAGAAGACGCTGTTGTTGTTGGTTGTAGGGAGATTTGCGCCCGCAGTCCTGCTTATAATTTCACTGAAACAGTTATACTAATGAAAGAGTCAAGTTTTCAGCGATCTTTCGTCAAGGAGAATTTCAGGTTCTGGTACTGCATAACAACTCTCAAATTGCACGGTCGCCAAAGTGGAACTGATGTCCGGGAAGCAGCACGTGTGAAGATGGAGAGGTCCTTTATTGCACGCAGTTTTAATTTGTGTCTGTCTGAGACCTTGCGAGAAGGACAGGCCAGTATCAGGAAGGTTTCGAAGGAATCCTCCTTCCTCACAACCCTGTCTCTCTCTCTCTCTCTCTCTCTTCGACCCTAATTTCGTTTCTTTTCTTATTCCGTTCTTCCCTTTAATTATGTTTATCGACCTGTATTTTCTATTTCTTTATTCCTTCATCTGCAACCTTATTTCTGTCCTTTCCTTTTTATCCTTGTTTCTTTACTCCCTCGGAAAAACGCCGAGTGGATCAGTTTGTTTTTTGCTACGGCGGAGGTCGCTGAATGGGGGAGGTCAAAGGTCCGGCGACAGGAATAACTTATGAAAACTTTTTCGTAATACCTCGCTGTCTGATTTATGCATAAACTTTGTTGTTCAGCTGTTCACAAAATAACTGACTTAAAGTGTTAGACAGAAATAACACGTCTTTAAAGCACTGGCCTACGATTCTACACAATTATTAAGTATTTATTTCGATAAAAAGTGTCTTTAAATCGTTTCCGCCTTTCTTAAATAGAAGATTAAGTAAGAACGTGATATGTTTCAAAGTTCATTGTTCCTACTTTGTTTTGAAGTGAAGATCGTGGAGACATCGTTCGTCATTTGCGCGTATTAGGACAGGCAGCTTGTATGAGGACGGTGATTCGATGTCCGTTTAGGGTGATGAGTTATCTCCTGAGTAACCTGTTGCTACCTGATCATTTGAGACACGCACCTACGCGTTGTGATACCGCATGTATGTATGTATACATACGCGCGTTCTAATATGATTATCTCAGTGTGAATAATTTTTTATGGGTATATTAATATTCCAAGAGTATACGAGGACACGATATTATTTGTATGAAATTGCTCCAGTTTACGATATGAAACCACTCAAGTGACCTTCGTGAAGATAATTTGATATAAGCCTAGATGCTTAATAAATCATAATAGGATACTAAATTACACCACTACTGTGCAACCTGGGCGGGTCCTTTCAACGAAGCAGCTTTCTCTTGCCTAGAGCAAGACATATAATTTGAAAACTGCCACGACGTATACACCACCGACACTGCCTTAAAGCTACTATCCCGATCATTATGAGATTGTTTAATGCCGATGGTTTAGGTGTAGAGGTAATAGGCTCGAATGGCATTAACAAATTCTGATAAATTTTCTTTAGTTACGGATTTGGAAGGAGGCCGTGGCGAAGAACGGTAATGTCCTCGTACTCGCAATGGAAGACTGAAAAGAATCGCGGAAATCTCTGAATAGCCGGTATCCTGGCTGGTATATCTGGAATACAGTTTATAGCGTTTCCGCTGCATTAACCTGCTCAGACAGGCGTCCGAGAGTTTGTAAATGCGGAAAGAAAAATCTGTTTAGCTTCCTGTAGCTCGTTGCTGCATGTCAGTGTCATTAATGTCCGTCATCTGTCTGCCAGCATATTTCTTCTCCGAAAGTGCTGAATGGATTTCAGTAAAAATAGGCATTGAAAGAGTTGCGTTTCCTTGAAGCCTAACACTGTCATATAAGGCAATAATAGTAAATAAAAGGGCATCTGTTCTGTTCAGGTAGTTGTTATTTCGCTATGACTTACGTGGTGTCTACATCGCGGAAGTAAGTGCCTGGTTCTGACATTGCCACGTTGGCGTCTAGGGGAATTATGAAGCCCTAGGAAAGCATGGGGTTGGGGATTATGACTTCGTACTGGCCACAAGACATTGGTGCAAAAATAGTTGCCTGACAGACGGAAGAGCTTAAGGAATGTTGCTTTGTAAGATCAGTTGTTTTGGTCTACTCATAATATAATTGGACTTGCTTATACCATTCTACTAGCATCCTGCTCTGGGTAATTTTCTTAGGTCCATTCGTTGTCAAAGTTTTAATCTCAGATGTCTATGAATTTTCGAGACGTCAACAGCCAAATAGGCCCTCTCATTTTGATATACAAGACATAAATAGAGCCTGAAATAGGTCATCATTGCAGTTAATTGCTGTGTTCACCTCTAACTTGGGTCATGGCATTCTCAGCGCCCTGTTCTGAATTAAATCTACAACTTTGAGGCAAATGCAAATCTGTTGTATGCGGAAATTATTGATATGAAGGTAATAAGTCTACACGACCAAATTACTAATTTATATTTTTCCCCTGTCCTACAGATAGAAGCATTTGAAAGAAATTAGGTTTTATAATTTCTTCCTAGGACGTCTTGTTTTGATTTAAATTTCCATCATTAGGAATTCAAAGTTGACTGCAGCGTGTTTCAAGGTAAGAGCTGAGTAGAGATTGCATATTATATATATTAAAATGGAAAATAGTCCTCTCTGAAGCTGTGAAATCGAAGTTCTCTCAGCAGCTGCCTCTCATACTTTACACTCAGTAACTGTAATTACAGTACACAAAATCATGGTTGAATATGTCCTGGGAGTAACCGCTGCATACATGCGATGGACGCTAAGGTCTTTCGTTGAAATTCCGCTTAATTCTCTGATTTAATAATGGGTTTAAAAGAGATCGTGGTGTAGTGGTACAGTGATTGTGTACGTTCATTAAAAGGGCAATTTAATAAGACCTTCGTAGTTTATAACGGAATCCAGTGCTTGTATTTCAGACGGCCTTGGTGAACATCAGGCTTCATAGACTGGCCACGAATAGAGTGCAATGCTTCTTGGTCCAAACCTTCGGTTTCAAATAAGAAAGAAAGAACGAAACTGTGGTTATAAACGCAGTCTCTTACTTTGACCCCATGCAGACGCATGAGGGAACGAAGGTATCGCTCCACGCATTCTTAAACTCGTCCCTAGGAGGTATTTTGTCTGCTTCACGCCCCAGCCGAATTACCCCAGAAGAAGGTTCCCAATTTTGGGGTAGATCTCTAACCACATTTAATAGAAATCTTCTGAATAGCTTATCAGATGAAATGTGTGGACGGACAGACATTATTATTATTATTATCCCATCTCTTCACCACTTTATGGGGTATGTACTTCTATGTACCCGAGACAGACCTTGTCCCTAAGGTACATAGGGCAGCAGCTATTTCCGGGATACATTTTGTTTTTAATATGTATTACATGTATTATAATATTTTATTTTATGAAAGAGTCTTCCGAATGATGTGTGAAGTTCCCAAATTGGCGGTCTTCTGCAGTTCCCTGACGTCGTGTTCCCCCGGGATGTTGGCCAAATATTTCCTGAGTGACCTGGAGACAGTTCCTGTCGCTCCTATAACTATTGGGATTATTTTTGCTTGAACTTTCCACATTCTTTGTATTTCTATGAGAAAATCCTTGTATTTCAAGATCTTCTCTGCTTCCTTCTTAATTACATTTCTGTCAGTCGGTATTATTAGTATTATTATTATTATGAATTGTTTAATTGGTCCACAAGCAGCCAAAAACTTCAGGCGTGTTGTCGTCATAACTCGGATGCTTGCAGGCCAGATGAAACTATTATTATTATTATTATTATTATTGTTATTATTCTATCTCTTTGTACAATTCGTGGAAACACTTGATGGCACATGAGGGAATGAAATGCAGTTGTTTAATTTTGTTGTAACTTCGAGAATGATATGTATAACAGCGGGGTAGGAGGGTGCAACCAACGCAGGGCCGACACCGCGTGGTGTGCGTGTGCGCGACGGATGTGCGCCGTGCTAGGGACACCAGCAGCGTGACGGGCCGATGACAGTGACAATTCTTGAGTGCCGCTGTCGAGGTAACGCGACGTCTCTTCGGCGGCAGTGGTAATCGTAGGCGGGATCGACCGTACTGTATCTCGTAAGGAGACTGATGTATTAATGGTAGTGGTACGCGCCGAGTAGTGTCAAAAAGGGCTGACTTAAATGCATCTTCTCTGGCTCCAACTTGGCCGTGGGAATGACAAGCGTCTTGCAGAAATTAACCTATGATGGTGACGTAGTTTCTGTTCGTCCGCATTCTTCATTTCCGTATTTACTGACCGAATTTCGACTAATTTTGTTGTTACAAAAAGTTGAGGCGATCTCAGTTTTGGTTTTGTCTTACATAGCTTGAAATTGAAATCCAATTGTGTTTTTTAAAACAGCTTAACGATCAAGAGACTGATGCGTGGCATATAATGGAGATTTCATTAAGATCTGTAACTTGTATTTGAAACAAATTTTCGATACGGTATATATTTCACGAAGTAGTACAAAGATAAATACGAGCATGCAGTGTGGTTTATGTAGTGTGGCCAACTTTACTATAGATTTACATCTCATGTTACATTATGTATATCTATAATAAATTAACATGAAAGTCAGTGAGTCCATACAAGATCGCAAAGCACGCATTAAACGTGTATATACTGTATTTTACATTCGAATACAGGTGTCCCACTTAACGTGCGTGCCGCAGCAGTTGCGAGCGAACTGCCGAGAAATTAGTTTGTCATAACGGGGAACATTGCCGTCGCATGCTGGTAGATGGGTTCCGAGTTACGTGGGACATCCTGTCAGTCATCAGACGGCTTTCTGCTGGCTGTGATGGACACGGGATACCAGTAGGGACTTAAGTAAAATACTGTTTGATTTTTGATTAGGCTTACGCGTTCCTATGCCAGCGCCACAAACTACCTATTTCCGTCGTCAATCTGAAATAAGTTTTACTTTACATGTTTAAAGGAAGGAATTGTAATTCAGATAGCCCACAACTTTTCCTTTTATAAAGTTTTTCCGTTTCCAAAAGGTTTAAACATCCCCAAGAGTGAATTTATATTATCTTCAGATGGCTTTACAGTTATGTCCCACATAGAATTTATGTAGGCATTCTCATACGTTTAATAACATGTTAATCATCCTTTCTATTAAACACGCGTCGATTATGCCCGTTTTAAAAACAACAGTTTCATAAAACTGAACACTTGAATATGAATGTTTTGTGCTTACGTGCCGGGGTCACCCCCAGTCCCCACCGCTACTAACAACACACAAGAGACCAACATTATAAATGCGTCGATGTAATGATAACCAGTCACTTGATGACAAGAGTAGAGCCAGTTGCTGAAACGTCCTGGTAATTATATTAAATATACGTCAAAACTTTTCTATCTCCATCATAATCGCATTCATTATCACAGATCTTCAGTAAATTATTGAAAAATAACTTTTTATCCTCTGATTTTGTTCCAGATTTGTTTACGGTTGTTCTACTTTCAATGTGTTGCAGTCTTTATTGATAAATTAATTCAGGAGTTCATATTTTAATATACCGGTATTTGTTTTATTTAAGAATGAACTGGGATTGCACATTCATTCAGGTCCCCGTTTATGACAAAAGAGTAGATATGAGGCACGACTTTACTATACGATGTTCGCGGCATATTAAAAAGTTACTGAGGGCTCCTTTGTTCCCGCGTTAGTCAGTTTATTTAGTGACCAAACAGCGTTATCATTTTTGTTGTCCCGTTGCAAGAAGTCCCCGAAGTTGTCAACTGACAGCCCGTTAATAGACTCTAGGTGTTTATTTTGTAACCATACGCAGTGTTACGTAATTCTTGTATCATAGCTTCATGAAGTGATTTAGACTTTAAAGTCAGAATGATCGTGGACTATTAACACATTATTAGTAGAACGTGAAGACTGTCATCCACGAACATTAATAATAGATTTCGACTTATTTTGATCCATCGTTGTATTCATTTAACTGCACTATTCGAATGCTTATGAATTGTGTAAAAGTACTTCTTCTAAACCGTTGCTGAGATACAAATACTTATCTGAGTGAAGTAATGTCTTCAGATAGTCACTTGTGAGAACTGAGACTTTCAAGGAGATGAAAATTTGGAGTGTGATCATCTGGGTTATGACGTTGTGTGTTCTTGTAGATGGTTAGCAACATTTCGAAGGATCTTCCTCTCTTATTCATCAGGGTAGAAGATGGAAGAACAGGGTGCTCAGAAAACTGATGCGCTAGGTTCCTCCGAAACGTTGGCAGCCCGGAAAGGAGACTGCGTAGCGTCACAACCCAGAAGACCGCAATAAAATACCAGTCCGTTGAGTGAAGGGATATTTGCTAAGATCCAACCATTTATCCGAGTGCATGGACGCTCGTCGCTAAGATACAGCCTCGTGTCTCAGTGAAGTGACGTCTGCTGAGATAGCGACTTGTGTGTCTAATGTATGTCTGCAGTCACTTGTTTGAAGAGATTTGTCATTAAGGTGCAGTAATTTGTTGCGTGAAGGGACGTCCGTCTCTAGAATACAGTCACATATTTCAGTAAGTGACACATAAGATGTCTGAGTGGAAGGACTTCAATTCGTAATATAGGGGTGCAGTCACTTATTTGAGTGATGGGACATCCGTCGCTCAGATACAATCATTTTTGTCTGAATGCACAGACGTCTTGACGAAATTCTCGTGTCATTAAGATACAGGCGCTTTTCTGATTGAAACACCATCCCTTACAAGAAATTGTCAGTAATACAGTTCCTGATCAATGAATACGCGTTATGTGTATTTATTTTTTGAAGTTATTACAAATTGTGTCATGTTTGAAAGTGTGCTCCTTGCTGCGAGATGTAGGACGACACGCCTTTTTTTGGGATTTTTAATTGTTTTTGAACACCAACGTTTTGACAAAGTGTGAAGTTAAGCTTCGTGATACTGTATCACTGTCAGGAAGGAACACCACCTCCGTCAGGAACGTTATTTAAAGTGGAGATAACTATGTATAAAGCCGGCTACAAATAACAGGTCATTAGCAACCAACCCTGCCGTGAACAATGGTGACAAGGAATTACGGTATGCCAGATCTGTCACCCTATCCTAGACTTTTGCAGATTGGAAGTGGGCACATTGGTAGGGATGATATTGAAGACCACTGCGACATTCTGACATTGGATGAACTCAGACCTCACCCTGTGGCTACACAGTCCATCCAGCAGCATGAGGGGGCCGTCTACTATGATCTTTCCTCAATTCCCGAGTGAGTATCAACACACACTGTTACTTTTTGATAGAAACACTCTTGGTCCGTCTCACCGGAGTTCTCGTCAGTTACTTTGTTGCCATAGCTCATCCACACTGATGAGATTTTAGCTTAGAAATGAAGGTTTCCGACTTGTTATGCCATTGTAGCCTTCAATCCAATAGTCGATCCAAGACAGTTCGTCAGTTGGTCAGTATTGGCACGTGTTCCTAGAAAATCACTGAAATTTTTTTTCTCTGAAGAGCATGTTATTTTTGTGTTATTTGAACGAAATATACACAACGAGGAAGTTGTATCTGTCCGCCTACCTGTTTTATCTTTGAAGTTAGAAAACTGATTTCGATTAAATTTAGTATTCCGGATGTCTGTATTAAAAGCTGCGGTCCTAATTTAATTGTTTATCTGTTGCTTTTAACCGTAACATGTCTTCTTGAAAACGTGTCGTCTTACTAACATTTTTTATAACACAAATCTTATTAAGATCCACAAGGAATGTGGTTGGTTTTATGAATACATATCTGCAATAAAATAGTATAAGAGTCAATGAGATATGTAAAATAGCAAATAACGCATTTAGACACTCTGTTTTCTCCTATAAATTATAATTTCTGATAGCGAGATATGGAGTTCCTCCAACTTCCTGACCACCTCATGAAGTTTGTCGCTTGCCCACCCGTTGAAATCTCCGTCACCATACAGTTCTCCTGTTATTATTTTCATCAAGTTGTTGACAGAAATTTAATGAGTGTGAAATGACTTATAAAATTGTTTTCTTGGAATTTAGATTACTTATTTCAAACCATATAATTATTGTTTTGAGTAAAGTATAACTTTCTGCTATTTCGGCTGGGGTTTTCATACTAGTTCTTTAACACCACCAAGATACAAGACAACCCTCAATGACTAGGAAACATTCCTTACTGTATCGCTGTACCTTCGTCTTGACCCAGAGATTATTACTTTATATGACGAGGTTTTCTCAACTGTATATGACCGAGGATGTGTGGTGGGCATGCTCTGAGCTTTGTATTCGGGAGGTACCAGACTAGAATCTCGGGAAAGTTTTGCTTGAACCAGTCCGTCCAAGCAAATGTTGGGGTGGTACCTTTAACACATTCCACAAAATTGGATTCGATAATACTATACATCTGCCCTCACTGAAGGGGGTTCGTGATTTCTCAGTCATTAGAAGCGACTGTCGCTATAGTACCTTAGAACCTTAGTTGACGGCCATTAACGATCATATCCCGATCTCTTGATCTCACGTGACGCTATGGAAACTTATAATCTCGTGAATGTTTCAAAGAACTGTCATTCGTAAACAAGTAACTCCATGTAGCAGAGCCCTTGAAAAGCTAATCGTATGCTCGGCTAGTCAAGAAATTCGCTGCGTTTCATGGAACAGGAAGGTTCATCACCATCTTCACAACATTCGGCCACCGGTCCCTGCCACAAGCCAGATGAATCCAATCCATATCCCAAGCCTTATGTCCGCAATATCCATTTTAATATTATCCTTCCGTGTCCACCTTAGTCTTCCGAGTGGCCTCTTCCCTTCAACTGAAACGCGTAATACAAATAATTTTACATTGTGAACGCACAAAGAAGTTTCACTGCCACATGGGAAAGGTTGAGAAACCCGTCTGAGTTCCGTTCTATTCGATATTGTTTCGGAATAGAAGTGGCAGTCCTTCCATGGTGGCCACGACCTAAATGTTCAAGACTGATTTATGCAGCTTGGACTCTGCGTTTGCTGTAATTGTACTCTCGAGTTTGACCTTTCCAGATTCATAGATCCCCGTTTATTTTCACATCGTTGTCTTCTACACTAAGGCACTAGCGTTGTTTTGTAAAAAGACGTGGTCACTTGCCCACACTCACTAATCACGAGATTTCTCAGTTAGAACCTGGATTTACTTGGTATACGAAAAACACGCTTGCCATCTCTGAACGTTTAAATTAATTTGTGAATTTTTAACAGTGATTTCCATGGAATTATAATGACAAAAGATTGTTACACAATGAGGAATTTCGCCAGAAATAATTAACGGTATTCAAATTGAGGAGGATGAGAACGACAGGGCATGTAGTACACGTGGGAAGATGAGAAATACCATTTTGGTTTGAAACCCTAGGTGGAAAAGACCACTTGATCTTTGTTCTTGGTGCAGATGGGAGGATAATATTGAAATGTATCATGGGGAAATATGCTTGGAGGATGTTCGGATTAGATTTGTCTACCTCGGCATAGTGACTGGTGGTGAGATCTTGTGAACACGGCAATGAATAATGAATAAATTTCAGAGAATTCCTTGACTAGCTGATAGTACTGTTAGCTTCTCAAGGAGAATTCTTCTCCATGGAGTCATCTGGTTAAAGATTTCTTTGGTGAAAACTAGTATCAAAGATATTAACGCATTTATTTACAATATTTTCAGTCGTGTTATTTCTAATGAAGCGTCACGCTTACATACGAAGTATGCTTACAGAATTATGATAAGAAAGTACATTTTCACCTGAAGTGTGTTTGTGGAATATTCCTAATGAACGAGAGGCTTTGTGTATAATGTATTATGATGTCATGTTTTATCCATGCAGACGGAGGTCGCCGTAAGTTTCGAACGTGACTCCTTTACAGGGTCACCGTGACCTCCACGTGGACAGGCCACAGGACGCCGCACCTACACAGATGCAGTGATTGGTTTAAGCCTCACCGACCATGTTAGTGTAACGGTGTTACAGTAACACTAACGCTCTACACTTGTAATCGCGAGCTGTAGTCTAATCTAAATGAAAATTCTCGTTGTCTTCTGAGTCTCTGCCTATTAATACCACACCGGAATCGTACCTTCAAGCTGAACATGCCCGCCTCCTTCCAAATCCTAATCATATCACTATTCATGATCATTTTAACACTTCGATATTGGTCTTCTGGGTTGTAACGCCGTGTGGATTTGTAGCTAGTGACCAACATTTCGGAGGTTAGTATTGACTGAATTTTAATTAACTAATTGTAAGAATCTCAAAACAGCTTATCTTGGCTTGTGTGAGTTTTAATAATGAATACTTTCTGCTCTCTATATGAAAACTTGGCCTTCGCTGTTTTGTTGGTATTATAAAGAAAAATCTATGTAGTCCGTACATGTTCAAAGTTTTTGAAAATAATTTCTGTTGTACAAGATTTCAATGTTGTGTTTTTGATTTCCTTTGTTCTGAATTATTACGGAGAAGGCAAGTGAAATAAACTTAGGAAAATGTCTGTTGTTGATTTTGTTGATAAATGATTATCGCCACTCTCGGAGTCTCGTTTGTGGTGTTTTAAGTTATGCGCTTTGATAAGTTACAGTATAAGTCGTGTTGCAATGATGCACAATGCAGCTTCGGTTGCACACGCCTTTCACTGCAACACTATGAGTTTGAAACGCGCAGCGTCTGCATGTACCGACCGTCGGCATTTTCCGAGTAACATCAGAGGTTATATAGCGTCCGTTTATATATGAAAACGATTTAATACGATTTGGAGCTCCCACGGCGTTGAAGATGAAGATATTGTTCTTCTGGGTTTTGACCGTGCGTTGGTATCCACTAAGAGTCCACACGGCGTCTCAACCCGGAAGATCAACATCACCGGATTGGAAATTGGAAGGTGGTTGGTCTGTTTTAGTAATAATTGGCTTTAAAAAGTAGCTGACTTCACGTATGAACGCCATGTAGTTCTTACATGCTCTAATGGCAGAAAAACACAAAACTTCTTTTGCGTGTAAGAAACATGTGTGATTCTGGTTTATGTTAATGAAATCATTGTTGCCTTTTAGCTGCTGACATAATCAACTAACGTCATGATACTTGGTTCTGTTGAGTAACCGGTCAAAGAATTTCATATTCTTATGATAACCGAAGATTTGTTGCAGAAGCCCGAAACTGAAAACTATCGGGAGTCAGATGAATCATTCGACACCATTACACAATGCTTCTTTAAGATTATTTTAATAATATCCTTCCAAATACAGGTGGTCTCTTCTCTTGAGATTTTTGAACCAGATTGTTGTATGCATTTCTTATCCCCATGCGTACTACATGTCGGTTCTTCTCTTTGTTCTTAATTTATCAGGCAATTTTGAAACTCTTCACTGCGTTTAACGTAGCAGTCGAGTGGTTGGCACTCCTGCTTCCTATTCTGGGAGTACCGGGTTTAAATATCATTACAGAGACCGGCTGTCTTGACGAAGATTTGTAGTGAGTATTCTCAGTAACAGGCGGATTTCGCGATACTACCTTGAATTAGCCACGATCACGTCCACTCCTTTACAACTCATTATTTACTAATCGTCCTTTCATTCGGCGCTGTGTAATCTGAAGTACTGAAAACGTCGTTTAGTAATCCGAGTATAAGAACGTAGTATTAAGTTGCCTTTTGAAATAAATATATTATTTCTTGTGTTGTAGAAGTTCCTGTTCCACATCCATGTACCTCGGAGGCGGTCCGACTCCGACCCCATCTAGCGGTGCGACCATGGAACTGCAGCACCCCGCTGAAAACACCAGAGAGCTGACACGGAAACGCAAGAACTCGATGAGGTATGAGAGACTGGGGCCCACAATTCTCCGCAGTCCCCATGTGTGACTTCCTTCCATCCATCCAAATCCTGGGCCTCTTAAAACTTGTCATGCTACGAACGAGATAAATTGCGCTGGAACTGGCCTCGTCAATCGCATTTAGAACATAAGCCTGCCTAACTACATGAAAGGTTGACTGTTAATTCTGTAGAGAAATTAATTTTTATGGAACCCAAAGGTTTACTGTCGTATGAAGATGACAGACAGTCTTCTTGGATGTTGCCCCGTGTTGAAATTGACCGGCGTTTAAGAGGTGCTTACTTCCTGCATTATTAGGGTGATTAGTCACTCATCGTTCTGATTATGGTGACAGCAAGCATCTCTGAAACGTCGGAAAATTTATGCGGTATTGCACGGCGCAACATCTCTGAAGACATTTATCTGTATTCTCGCCTCCGTGAGAACGTGAAATCTCACCTAGTTCATTGCCATGTATGCAAGAGCTCACCATTAACTGTATCCAGAGCCAGTTGAATCTTCTCCACATTATTCTGCCATGTTTCTCTGAGCTTAATTCTAATACCATCCTGCCATCTCTCTAATTGATCTCTTTTCTAGAGGTTATACGTTCAAAAGGTTTAGGATTTTCTCATGGCACACCCATCTCATTTGCCTTGATTTATTTTTATCCTAATGATATTAGGGCTCTTATGAACACTGTATTGAACCTTCTTGTTCTGTGAAGGCGGGAATTCTTGCCTACTTGAGTGACTTATAGACTCTCAAGGACCATGTTCCTTGGAATTGGTTACTAATGTTAGATGAATAGTACGGATTATGAAGTTCTTTGTTATGTAATTCTCTCAACCCTCCTTATATTTCAAGTATTATCCACAGCACTTTGTTCTCAAACACCCTCGGTTAACGTTCTTCACAAAGAATGAGATAACTTTTTCGCACCTGTAATATACAAACAGAACAGGTTATTAACCACTGGGTTAGTGCTCGAAATGTTAAACCGTTTTCTAACTGATACAGTGTGTCTGCAATCTCGCCTTGACAGTAATGAGGAAAAGTCTATGGTTTCGCTACTCTCCAGATATTTGAAAAGCGCCCGCGCTGTTAGACTACCTGTCAGACCTATATGGCAAAGAAGTTGCCGCTCGTCCACGGCGTTAAGCAATATCTTTCATACGGAATGAAAAAGAAGGAACTACACACACACAAGGTTCTGAGCTGAAAGGTATAAAACACCCCACCCCACCCCCCCCCCCCG
>NW_019060266.1:489174-502933 GCF_000696155.1 Zootermopsis nevadensis
ATTCAGTCTGCTTTTGCAGCAAAGGCAGTGACCTGGAGGATGACACTGGAGATGATGCCAAGTCTGTGCGTACCACTGAGGACAATAAGAAGTAAGTGTATGTTATTGTTCCCCTAACCAAGAACAGTAAGAAACAGAAAGTTTCTTTCATTATGCACTTAACAGATTAATAAAAAGTGAATATTGATAATTATTCTGTTAATGAAGTAGAAAAAGAAATCAGTCTGTCATTATGCACTTAATGAAATGTGATAAAAAGTATTTATCATTATTTCCTTACTCAGTGGATTATCTTTTTAATATCAGTTTCATATTTTCGTAGAGTCTGGTCTGTATGTCACAAACAGTTAATGCATGATTCATTCTTGAGTTAATCAAACTTCCAGCAGCCCAGAATATGCATGTAGTTTATTTATTTAATACAATATTGATCTATGTCTAAGCATATGAACATAACACCTTCAGGTGTAATAATGCTAGTATACAACATTTGTTTTATATGAATTTACATTTATAAATAGTAATTAGATTTGTATACAGGTATGTAAATATTTTACGAATTTTTAAAGCTCTTTTTAGGATAGTGAATTAACTACGTGGTTTAGTTATTTAGTTTTAATGCTTTCATGGCTCTTATAGATTTCCATACCTTTTTATTTGCTTGTAGTACAAGACTATCAAGTGGTCTTTGAAAGATAATTAATACCCATTCTTGAATTAAGATTACTGTAATGGATTGGTCTGATATCCTGTGTAAGATTTCATACATTTTGTTAATTACATTAACTCTGAAGAACTCAAAACGTTTCCAGTTTTTCTGCACATAAAAATCTGTGTCGTCATTCTAGGCAGAACCACAGTGAAATAGAGAAGCGTCGCCGTGACAAGATGAACACATACATCACTGAGCTCTCAGCCATGGTGCCAATGTGCCATGCCATGTCACGCAAACTGGATAAGCTCACAGTTCTCCGGATGGCTGTGCAGCATCTGAAGACTATCCGCGGTGCCATCCATTCTTACACAGAAGGTCACTACAAGCCAGCTTTCCTCTCTGATCAAGAACTGAAAACTCTTATACTTCAGGTACATCTGTGGGGCAGGAAAATGTATTGAAGACATTTTAGCTGACTTGCAGCTTTAAGATTATGCTTAATTTTCACTACAGTGCTCACTTTCTTGTTCATGGTTCCTCCTGATATCCATATAACAATAAAATTCATTTGCTTTCTACTATAGAAATTATATGTACTGTGAAACACTTTAGTCAACCTATCAAATTACCCTGTGTTGTAACCACAGTACTCTTTTCCTGTCATGTAATATACACTTCAAATACATATATATTTATTGTAATTTAACACAGTTCTGTTCTTTCTAATCCTAGTATCTCTAAGAGTTGGCATCCAGGTCTCTGTAGATAAATTAATTATGATTACTCTTCATTTATTAATACCAGGTGCCATATCCATACTTTTTTCATAGATATTAATCTTAACTAACTCCATGGGACAGGGTAATAGTTCCTCAAGTTCAGGTTTTATCACAGAAAACATTTGTATTCATTTCTGACATTTCTTGTGTATACTAGATGACTGACACTTTTTATTTTCCTTAATGATTAGATGAGTAGTACAAATTATAAACATCCTCATTGTGTAATTTTCTCCATCCTCATGATGATATTAAGTCTCTTTTAGGTCCAATAATTCTCTTCAGTGCTTTATTCTCAAGCACTGTCATGAATGTTGGAGTCTGAATATTTAATCTGACAATAATGATTCTCATTTCATGCACCCTGTGAGAATTCTACAATCACGAGCTGATTGTATAATTAATAGGAAAGCCTTAAGGACCCCCAAAAATTTATGAATGCATGTAAAAGATGTAATCAGTGACATTCTGTCAGAGTATTTCATTCCACTAGATTAAGAGTAATCAAAATCAGATGGAGCACAAGATACTTCATTGTCAAAAACATAGCATCAAAATTTAACAATTAGTATTTTAGTTTGCATCTGCTTCATATGATGTACTGTGGTTATTCTCATCCAATTTTTAGCTCAGTGAAGTATTTTTGGTTACAGGCTGCCGAAGGATTCCTATTTGTTGTGGGCTGTGATCGAGGACGTATTCTCTATGTGTCAGAATCAGTGTCACAAATTCTCAACTATTCACAGGTATAAACTTTTTGGTATATGCTTGTTTATATTCTGGGGGTTAAATGGTTGCTTAGACTAAAATTGTTGGTAAATATAGCACAGGATTTGTTAGTAACCAGGTATTAGTACATAACTTGAGATGAAGGTGGGAGTGACAATATAATGTTGTTGATACTTGTCTTCCACAGGTTAAAATGATTTATTCAAACTCAGTTTCCTAAACTGCAGCTATTACTAGATGTTTCTACATAAAAGCAACAGAAAAGCTGGTTATTCAGTTCGTGTAATGTTTCAGGGTGTGGAGAATTTGTGATGAAATGTAACAAATGTATCAGTTTTCATGCTGTAATTTTGTTCATGTTCATCTGACTGAACATCATTTATTAATTTTTTGTTTATTATATAAGGGAATATAGGTTATAGTATAATTGTGTCAGTGGGCCTCCCCCTCACCCAATAAGTATTGTACCAGTAAATAATTTTCATTAAATTTATTGTGGACTGCATGGCCCTAGGGACTACCCAGGTCTATATTTTCCTTTTAATTACCTGTCATCCTTTATAACCAGGAACAGGTGAGACTAGCAGTACTTAATTTTTGGTCCTGAAATATTGTTTTATATGTCTCTTCGAAAAATTTGCAAATTTTGTTGAGATACATTGCTGTAGAACAATATGGAAATTATATAAAATCTAAACATACATTTCAGTTTGACAGTGTTAACTAATGAAGTAAGTGATGTAGCTGTGTCAAATTTTGTTTGAAGATAGATTGTGAACATAACCTACAAATACTGTATTAAATAGTTTTTACCTGTTACTAATTACACTCATACTGTGGAAATTTTGAGTTTATATCTGACAAATTTCATACAATCAGAATTTATACTAGAAATTATTATAAGAAATGAGTCACCAAATACAGTAGGATAATTAATAGTTTACAGTTTGTGCTAGCATTACTCCAGATAGTATTTAAAGAAATTATGCATAATACGTTTTTTCATGTATGGTTTGTTCGTTTAGATATCTTCAAACACAGTTAATGTCCAGCTGTTATGTTGTAGCCACTCAGCAACTAATATGTGTTAACAGAGCTATTGGTAATAAGGGTCATGTGCATTACAGGGTGACTTGCTGGGTCAATCATGGTTTGATATTTTGCACCCAAAGGATGTGGCCAAGGTAAAAGAACAGCTGTCCTCTTCTGACCTCAGTCCACGGGAGAGACTTATTGATGCAAAAAGTAAGTCAGTTACTAGTAATGTCTTACATTTTTTAAAACATTTTCTTGTTTATTGATACTTGAATGTGGCCTGCACACTTAAAACAACATTTTCCTTCCATATGGAAACAGATTACATTGTTATGCTATGTCTGACTATTGTTTTTTCTGAGATCTAATAAATTTTATTTTGCAGCAATGTTACCAGTGAAGACAGATGTTCCACAGGGTGTGTCAAGGCTTTGTCCAGGTGCACGCCGTTCATTCTTCTGCCGCATGAAATGCAAACTACCAGCACAAGTGAAGGAAGATGCTAACATCTCTACTGGATTTAACCGCCGCAAGAAGCAGCACACCTCTGGTATGATTGTACTGCAATGATTGCCACAAGGCTCTGTCACTAATCAATTTATTCCTGTGTCAGTTACTTGTATGGTACTACAGTTCAGTGTTAACCTTTGTGTTATGAGCTGACCATAACTCAAGACTGTCTTTGAAGAAAGAAATGTTATTTAACAGGGAAGAATGTAATTTAACTCTTTGTCAAAAGAAATACAAATCGGAGGAATATCTCACTCCATACAGTAGTTACACCTCTGGAAAGTGTTGTGTAGCATGACAACTCATAAATAAAAAACTTTATTCCATAGACAAACTATTAAAAATTGTAGTAATATTTCTGAGCATATATTTTTCATTGTCTGGTGATTTTGATTGTTTGAAAAACCATGTAAACATATAAATATGGTATTAAATAATGGGATTCTATCTCATCTTCTTTCCAAAATATAAAAAATCCATAGAAAGCAGCAGGTAAATTGCAAGTGTCTGAAGACAAAATCCCTGGAAAATTATTTGGATCTGAGAAGGATAAAATCAGCATGGCAGATTGTTACATGCAGGAAACTTAATGATTTATACGTTTACCTATATTTTTAGGAAACTGAACTCAAAGTGGCTGTACCATTTTATTCTTCTTTAATCCATTTGCTGCAGACAGGAAGTACTGTGTGATCCAGTGCACAGGATATCTCAAGTCATGGGCACCAGCCAAGATTGGATTGGAGGAGTCAGAAGGGGAAGGAGATGGGGAAGCATGCAACTTGTCATGTCTGGTGGCAGTAGGACGTGTTCAGCCCCAGATAACACCCCTGTCCTCAAATTTTACAGCAAATCCACATCGTCGGCAGCCCAATGTTCGCACAATACAATTCATATCACGTCATGCCATGGATGGGAAGTTCCTTTTTGTTGACCAGAGGTTAGTACTAGACAGGTCTCTTCATACCCACACTATAAATTCACCCTGAAGATGGCTCTTACGGTGTTTGCTGAAACATTGAAGAAACTACAATATTCGATGTGGCTCATCCCTGAAGTTATAGTAGCTATTATTGTTCATTAGCTGTTGCTCTCAAACCAGTTCATACTACAATTAGGTTGTGGTTCTAAATTCCATGAAAGTATTATCTTAAAAGAAGTTGCAAATATTATTTTTAACGTGTTGTAAGGTGACAGTGAATTCATTTCTTTCAGAGACAATTTATGATACTACACAGCAAAGATAGAGAGAAATATAAGAATGTTTTGGAGTCATTAGAACTACAAACTAAATAATACATTACATTAATAAAATTAATTGACCCTAAGAATTCTTTTTATCAAGCGTCATAAAACATATAAATGAGATCTTCTTATTTAACTGTTACAAATTAGAATGCATATAATAATAAACTCTGTATACAAGCATTATTACAAGTGACTACATTTCAGATATGCATATGAAAGAGCTGCACAAATGATTAGTTATTCATCAACACAGTATAAAACTTTCTGTTAATATTTGTTTCTTTCCAGGCACTGAGAAGCGATACTAAAAATGATGGACAATGGCTCATTGACTTGTATAATTATTCTCTATATAGATGATTTCTTTCTAGAGCTTCTTGTTAAATGGGGAATATATATTCTAGAACTGTAAGGTTTCTCTGTGCAGGGCAACACTAGTGCTGGGCTTCCTGCCACAAGAACTCCTGGGTACAAGCATGTATGAGTATTACCATCACGATGATATACTTCATCTAGCTGAATCACACAAAGCAGCCCTCCAAGCATCAGATCGCGTAACAACTCAGGTCAGTTCGTTAGCAGCAATCACATTTAGGTATTTGTGGGTTTAGTATGAACTGTATTAATACTTTCAATTAAAACTACTTATTACATTTATTCTCCCTCCTCCTTTTTCCTAAAACTTAATTAACCAATAGTAATAATTTTATTTAATAACTTTTGCAGGTTTATCAGTTCCGAAGCAAAGATGGTTGTTTTGTGCGCTTGCAGAGTGAATGGAAGTCATTCAGAAATCCATGGACAAAAGATGTGGAATACCTTGTAGCCAAAAATAGTGTAGTTCTGTAAGTAAAGAATTATGGTGCCTTGTATTACCAGCATCCATTGATGTTTTCACCATTTTGGTTTATCTTTATGACAAGGCCTTCTATATTCTTTATCCTCACTCAAACATTCCTCATATATATGTCTACTCTTTCCATCTGTTGATCCCTTCAACTTGTCAGTGTTCTCTCCAATTGTCATTTATGTGACATTCATTTAAATGATGTCAGAGTAATCGTGGTGTATCCGAGTGTTCTTAATTTAACTTTATTTGTAGTTTTCTGTTATCAGATCTTGCCTCATGTCCTGTTTTCATATTTTATTCCAGCCTGTTAATTTTGTAATACTTTGTGAAATCTTGAACTCTACTTCTTGTTATTTTCTTAGTTCATTTCTATCTTTCTGTTCCACATGTAAAAATAGGCTTTTATTCAATAGGTATGGGTTCATAATTCTGGGGATAAAGTAGTTTGAGCATGAAGTTGAACATTCACCACAGGACTGGTTCTATGGACTTCCTAGTCTCCTGTTTGATATGTAGCAGGGGATATTTCCCCTGACTTATAGTGACCAAAGTGTGACACTGACCACTAGCCTGTCTAGTTCTTTAGTGTAGAATGTGTGATGTTCTTTCTTCATGCCTTCTTTGCATCTTCATGGCTTGGTGCATAGGCATGGGGACACGTTGAACTGTTTGCTTGGAGTGATACAGAAAATGTGTACAGAAGTACTTTTTGGACTGTCTGTTACTGTTTATTTTCAGTATCATTCCAAACAATTTTCATCACTCATACATCTCTGATGTTTTCCTGCAGGTCAGATATGCGTGTAGTTGAGAGCAGTGTTGTGAGGTCAGAGGTGCCAAGCCACTCACAACAGAGTTTTGATATTTTCTCTCAGTGTAAGTAATTTATGTATACCAAAGTTCTCCCTATTCATTTTGAAGATGGTAGGACTGTTAGTTAAATTCATATTTGTATTGTTGCAAATTTATTAATTTATTTAATAATGTTTCACCTTCTACATAAGTTATATGGTATCAAATGAGAGGATAATTGAATATGATGAATTGTGAAGGAAGCGGTCATAGTATTTGAAGATAAAGTTCCATTACACCATTTGTTTTTTGGAGACCATGTAAAACCACACAAACTTCAGTCAGAACAGCCACTTTATGTAATGGTAATTAAATCTGGGACCCCAGAATAAGGAGGAGTGCTAACCACTAAATGCAATATCTGATATTTTCATAGACACCACGTAATGTGTCACATACCTATAATAGATAAATATTTATCCTAATATTATTATGTCCATTGAAAAATCAACAGAAAATTTCTTTACTTGTTTCCTCTGATCAGGATTTCAAGCTCATTTTCCACTCAACTAACCCTTTCTTTGTGCATTATATATGTGTGTCCAATTTTCAGAGCTTCTGACATGAATCAAGGTATAAGTACAAAGGTAAAAGAATAAACAGTTTTGGAGAAAAAGACCAGAAGTCACCATAAAGTAATTTGAAAGGATTTATTAACTACTTCAGTTGGACTGTCATTTTCCATCATCATCTTTTTAGAATACTGTCCAGTTGCTAAATCTGTTGACCAAGAGAGAGATTGCATGTGCAAATCAACAAAATTAATTTTCTGTTTTGTTGATTTCTTTGAACAGCAAATGAAACTTGCTTATTGAGACTTTGTAGTTTATTCAGTGATCCTTTTTGAGCTGCAATAATGTGGAAGGAAGCAATCATATCTTGTTTTAAGATACTTTTACAGCATATGCGTGAAACAAAAACCTGTCAGGATAGCGATCCTCAGGGACCACAGTAGAATGTATGACCTGGACTGCTATTCACTCATTTGTGGCATTTGATTGCCAATTCAGAATTCAGGTATATTACTTATAATACTGTAATGTACTTCAGCTGCTGGAGGACGAGATATGCAGAGGCTCATCAGCACGCATGTAGAGGCAAGTAAAATTGGGCGGCAAATAGCTGAGGAAGTGTTAGACTCACAACGACGTGGAGGGGATTCATCATCTGACAACAGTCCATCACC
Organism: Zootermopsis nevadensis; assembly: GCF_000696155.1. The sequence continues at coordinate 497,019 of NW_019060266.1, forward strand.
TGATGCAGAAAAAGCTGTGACCCCACAAGTCACACAGTCCAGTGAAGAGGTACTTGCACATCATTTTATCAAAAGGCAAATGAGCTGTATTATGAAAAGAACAAGAAGGAACAAAAAAATTGAAGCCAAGACATTAGACCAGATTCAAAAGTAGCAACAGTTCAAGAAATATGAACAACAGTAATATTCCTTTAAGAGCATCAGAAATGAAGATGTCAAAAATAAATTACTATTGGAGAGGCCAAGTAAGAGAAGATATAACAAAGTGGAGATAAAAGTATGGAAACAGATACAAGAGGAGGACAGATGTATTGAGAAGGCTGTCATAAGATGATACAAACTGGTTGAAACATCTGTGATGTTAATGACACACTTTCATATCCCATTTCACCAAGGTGAGTCATTCTATGAGAAAGCCTTCTCTGTTCTCTGTCCTCCCATAAGCACTTCTTTTTATCTCTGCCCACTTGCTTCCTACTTACTCTCTTTTGTTTGTCTTCCCCCACTTTGTCTCCTCGCCCAGTCTTTGGTTTCCCCATTGGTTGTATATTTTACACCTTCATTTTTTATGCTCTCAGAGGACTCTCTATTGTCATCCATGTCCATACCACTTTATGCTTACTTTCACCAAGATTCATGTGGTGTTTTTTATATTCAGATCTTACATAATTTCCTTGTTTCAAATTTTATCCCATCTGTTTTTTGATACTTTATAGAAACTTAATCTTTGTTGCATGAGAGTTATTCATATCTTTTTTTACAATTAGTGGTTAAGTAGCTGAACAGCTAATACCAACTTTATCCAGCAGAATCTTGCTTTGGTCTCACTATGGAGATTTAGTTCTTGAATTTATGTTTCAGATAGTCTAAAATGTATTATTTCATGACATTGTTTACATCTTCTGACTTCTTATGTATTGACCACTAAAAGTAGTACTGGATTAGAGCAACAAATCAAATGCATAGGCAGGTAACATAAACCTGTTATCTTATTAAAAACCATTGTATTAAAATATGTTCCAGTCTTTAGCCATAAGCAAATCGAGTGAACAGCTGTCACAACAAAGAAATACTCCAGCGCTTGAGCAGACGAATCATAACAATAACCATAACAACACATCAGGGCCATTCAGTCAAATCCGCAACAATGTTCAGCTCTCAGCTGCAAGTGAGCCAGGTGAGGTGTTGCTTGCAGAGCTCTTCTCTGACTCAGGTTTCCAAAGTTCTTCAGGCAAGTCTTTGTATAAACTAAGAAAACAAATAACTCACTCTCTGATAGTATAAGCCAACACTTATAATATGAAATCCCACCATTTTACATTCTTGACGAATTCCAGCCACTTCCTCTCCTCACAGCATACTTTACAGAGATCCTCTCACCCCATTCTTGGTCTTCAAATGGCTTTTTTCCAATATATTGTTCAACCAAAATTTTATATTCCTTTCCTGTACCATTTCAAGTCCATTGTAATCTTGCAGTCTTTGATTTCACTAATGTAACAGTAGCAGACAACTTGTATAATTCAGAAAGTTTCTTGTTATGTAATATTGTAAATTGTCCACATTTCATCTTTCATAGGACCAAATAGTTTCTTGAGCACTTAATTTTCAAGTCTTCATAAAGTATTTCAGAATAAGAATGAGCATTCCCTCATATTCTTTCCAATTCACAGTATGAAAATTACACACTTTCCCAAAATTTATTCTCTACATTTTAATATCCTTACTAAACTGCTGATGAAGTCTTCCTCTTCAAAGTCTTAAAATTTGCACTTTATAAAGTTCACAGTTGTAGGAGTAATGTTTGGTGTATTCTTTGCATAGAGTGCATACATTTGGCATATAAAGTGGAGCTAGTATTTCATAACAGGATGCTTAAATGCAATATGTGAGGTAAAATTTGTCAGATAAACTATCTGCAAATTTCATCTCTAAAAGTATTCAGTAGACAATGATGTAATTTTGATATTATGGACCTGCATTAACAGTCACTAAAAACGTTTTATGTTTTCTTTGCATTGGTCCAATATAAACCCTACTTTTCATGGAGCTCAAATGAAACATCATACATTTTCTCAATAATATCTAGTTAGGATTATTTGCATAAATTTTCAATATAAAGTGCAGACGTTTAGAACATTTCCGACATACATTATTTACATTTAATATAGAATTTTTTTAAACAATAAAATTATTGAACTAAACAGTTTTTTGCACTTTTCCTTGCATTGCTCAAACTTTGTTCTGTTGAGCACAGTAGTTTGTTTGCATCTATTTTCTTTCTTACAGTTTGTACATAGAATATGGCTATACACATTGTCAATGGAAAATCAGGTACTTCTAAGAAGTGTGTCAGTGTAGAAGGTGATGCACAGCAGCTTTTGTTAGACAAAAGTTATTTTCATGGTCACATGTAATGGAATGCTGTTTCAGCGCATCTTTCATATTATACTAAAATAATATGAAATTGTAAGTTCCATATCCTACATTTTCATACCTGTGCAGTTCTCTCCTTACCAGGCATGATATACTGATGATGATGATGCAACTGATTCTGTTCCTGTGGTAGGAACGTTCTCTTGCAGTAACATTTACTGACCCTGCCTCCACATGTCAAATTTCAGTTATATATTTATTGTCCTAGGATTGTAATATTATTTTCTAATAATTCTTGTGGTAATATTCCAATGTTCACAGTTTATAATGACTCTAATAATTGTAGGTGTTGAAGCAGATGATGAGATCATGGATATGATGGGAAGTGCTACTTTACCAGAGTCACCAAACCCTGGAGTTTCCAGTGACGGCAATGATGAAGCTGCAATGGCTGTGATTATGAGTCTTTTGGAAGCAGATGCTGGTCTTGGTGGGCCAGTGGACTTTTCTGGTCTGCCTTGGCCCTTACCATGAACTGTAACTTTTGAAGGTAGTGGCCATCGGCTTTCCACTGTTCTTAAAACAATTGTACATGATCTAGGCTGTAGATCACACAGAAACTGAGAACAAAATGTGAATGACTAATTAACAAGATTGGTAATTATGATGTACTGAGCATGACACCTGCAGTCAGTACATATACAGATAATAGCAAGTTAGAAAAATATATGTTGGAAAACTGATTTATTGTTCATCATGACCTGTGATTATTAGTCATAAAGGAATACAAGTCTTTGTAATACTGACATGTTAATGCTGGAAAAAGAAAGAATAATTAGTACAAATACATACATACATATTTTATTACATTCTATGGATCCATCAGACAGTCCTGATGACAATAGGATCTGGAAAAAGTCATAACAATAATAATACAATACATATTATAAAGTAAATTTCATACTATTATATAAATTTCATACAATACAAACAAAGAGTTCACCTAAAGTAATGATAAGTTACAAATAAATCTACCCATTACATACAGAAGATAAATTATCACTTATTTGTAAACAACAGAAATTCAAAACCTGTAAATGAGTAATCATGATGATGTCACACAGAAGCTGATAAATTTTCATCTTTGTTTCTTTTTCTACATAATCACTATCTTTGAAAACATAGATAAGTGAAGTGAAAACAAAGAACTGTAGCTTGACTAACCCATATGATGGACTTAAACAAATCCACTGTGCATTCAGCTGGCATTAGCCATATGTAAAGAAACAGCACAATACTGAAAATGTGTTATATACATCTGTAATACAGCAGGAAATATGGAATCAGAAGGGAATGTCAGCTTTGAAAAATCTTACTTGGTCAGATTTACTGTTTGCACATAGTTTCTACAGTCATAAAGAAGTTTAAGAGTAGTATCATAAATAAGGAAAAATGTTGTCTACCATTTTTGTAATAAAATATACATTCCAACAGGCGAAGAAGGCAAGTGTGATGGCAGTAGCATGACATCTATTGAAGCTTAGTGGAGTCATACTACTACTATGTTGCCACGTGATTTTTCCATCCAAATGCTGTGCCTCCCATTTTCAACATTTCCATTTGTGTTCTGGCTTTAGTCAATTGTTATGTGGGACATCTTGCATTGGTATGCACTGGTTGGTATTGAAGTAGGTAAAAGGATTCATTCCTGGGTTATGCTGTATAGTATTGAATGTTAGGATGATTGTAGGTCTGGAATTGTAAGGGGTGTGGAAATGATCAAGACTTATTCTGGGATGCTGAATTCAAATAATATAGTACTGGTTCCTCAAATGAACGAGAGAATGGTAATATGGGAATGACAAACCTGAATCTGTGAAGTGGAAGGTCACAAGATTTCTGTGGTTCTTTGTGCCCTGTAAGAAGCCTTAAAACTATCCAGCACATCCAAATGATACAAGTTTGAAATGTGAAAGAACTGAAGTTAGTAACACAGATCATTTTGTACATGCCTCACAAGTGTCCTTGAAACTTAATTACTGTTGTAATAAAATATTTTATGACATTATAGTTTATGAATAAGATGTATATATTTGAAGCGTGGTTGCTGAAGAGTTACTTACATCATAGAAGATTTCCAAGAAATATTATTTGTAAATAGTTGTAGTAATAGTCTTGTGGTTGAACCAGTGATCTCGAAGAAAGTTAATAAAAGGACAGAGTATAGTCCTTTGTTATTGATGTTAATGTAAGATGGAACAAGTCGTGGTATATGACAAACTTGTCGTGTTGTTGATTTATTTTGTAAAAATATCAAACTATTCAAATTGTAGGATTTGAGGTTCTCACATTGATGAGTATGAAGATGGTTGTCTGATGGGTTGTAGTCTGGTAGAAGGTTACCAATGCTTCAGAGGTCCTTGCTGCCTTGATTATCAGGGTGATGATCACTCATCTTTCATCACTTGATAATGAAGGTAGCAACGACCTCTGAAATGTTGGTGAACTTCTACCAGACTACATGGTGCTACACCCCAGAAGACAGCCATCTTCTTCAAGTTATATTTTAAATGTTAAATGTATGAAAATATAACCATATTTATAATGAGTGCACTGCTACATTTTCCACCATCTTTCTTTTAGTTTCCCAGTTTCTTTACTACTTAGTTATATGATGAACTGTGACAAGAAGGCATATTGTGAAACACAAATAATTAACCATATTTACTGGTACATAAGATGTACCATGTTTGCAGAAGTATATATTCACTATATTTACATTAGAAACCTTTAGAATAAAGAAGGGCAGAATGATTTTAGGAGAAAAAATGGCTGATAAACTTGGTAAATCCAAATTCAACATTCTTAGTGAATCTTTGTTGTTTCTTCTCATGGTTTAAAGAATGTATAAAGAATCTGGATCTAATGTAAGGTGTTATCACTGAGATCATCTGTTGCATTACCCCTAGAACTTGATGCTAAGTTTGTAAATTTCAATTGTATCTTAATAGGCTTGAGTGGGAACCTTTCAAATTTAAATTCTGTTTTATGAGTGCATTTGTAGCAATGAAACAAGGTAGAGTGTTTTTGGCCTGCTTTGAAAAAATTCTGTTGTAGGTATCATTTAAGGTCCAGTGAGCCAATTACTCTCCAGTCTGTCACGTACATAAAAGTCAAACCTGCCTGCTGATTATCATTTAATAATCCCATTCCTGATCCTGTTGTAACTCTAAGAATTCAAGCAAGTACCATGATAGTTCACCTACAGCCATTTTACTAAGATGCTATGTTGCCTCCCCACACCAACTTTATCTACATCTAGTTTCACCTACAACACATTTTACATATATTTTGTTTAGCTTTCTAATTTTAACCTATTCAAATTCACATGTATATTGATTTTTACCAGCCTGGTAGAAAATACAGGCAAAGATATGGTTTTGACTATATGAGAAATTCATTTCCTGGCAGTGCAGGATGTTGGAAATACTTGTTAATAATAGATTTTTAATGTACTATGAATTACCAACATAACTGCT
>NW_019060266.1:503158-514961 GCF_000696155.1 Zootermopsis nevadensis
TAACCTAACTTAATAAAAAACTCAGAGTAACATGCTAAAAAACAAACTGAATAACCAACCCAACCCAATTGAAAAATAAAACCGTACCTAAAGCAGTAACCCAACTTAATGAAAACATACATAGTATAAGTTTAATTTTCCTTCTTCATAGTTTTAGGTCCTTTCTTAATGAATTGCAAATTGCCAACATAAAAGTAAGGTCTTATTTTGCTGTACCATTCTAAAATCCTAACCAACGTACTAACATAACCTAAGAAACATTGAAGTGCCAAACCCAAACTGAATAGCCAACTTAATGAAAAAACCACAGCAGTAACCTAACCTAATTAAAGTAAAATGATAAAAGTTTGTCTTGATTTTCATCTTTCATTTTCCTCCAAAAAGTATGAAACATTACCATTCAAATAAACGGATTATATATGGATACACATGTTTTGGGCATAGTTTTGCCACATATAAAATAGTTTTGTCTAGTACAAGGTATGTTTTTGAAAACTGGATATACAATGCAGGAATACAGTATTATCCAACATAACATAAACGAAATGGTGTTAGGTAAAAGGGAAGTTGGATGAATTGGCTTTCAGATGAAATTAATGCAACAGTTTATGCATCTACGAAAAATACAAAGTTCTCAACGAGTAGGGAAAATTTGATGCTGGAAGTAGGCCAACGTGGGAGTGGGCCTGTCAAGTATTCCTAGTTCTTGTTATAACGTGGAAGTGGCTAAAATTTTTGATTCAACGGAATGCAGTAGAATTTTTTGTTGGAATATGAGTATTCACGATGATTTAATAAAGCTGTTCATAACTATTGGCCTCAGTGAACAGAAAGCCTTGGAAACACTAAAGAATGACGTGTTAACCAAGCATTTGAAGTATGCTATCGAGGAGGTAAGGAATGAATGGCAACAATTTTTGCTAATAGGGTGTGTGGAGTGCCTTCATTTCAGTGCACATTGATATGTTCACAAGTAAAAATATAACTGGATGATTTTATTATTAGGTTATTTTGTCACGTAAAAAATAGTCATTGATGTGGACCTGATTTCAGTTGCATCATTTTATAAAATATGCCGTGCTGGAAATGTGTCTGCTTTGCCGAATTACACGTCACCTTCATCCCATAATTTAAATACTGTTATCAGTGGTTTGAATTACAGACTTAGCCAATAAGTTAGTTACTGATTACAAATGTAGACCCATTTCTTAAGTCCTATAAGTAGGATTAAGAATATGTCAGATTGCAATACACCATGTTCAGACAATACTTATAAATGCAGAACAATCATTGTTTGCAGATTAAAAATTTACCACCTTCCATTTTACATATCCATTAGAAGATGTGCATAGAATTACCCATTTCTTTCCTCTTGTTGCAGGCTGTTGGTAATGGTGGCACATTGCAGCAAATTGGAATGTTATTGTATCACCTAGCTGCTAAAATTAAAGTTCAGATCAATCACTTCATCCCTGTGATAGTTGAATACATAGCTGCAAACAAGATTGATTCACAGCAGCGAATTGATGGCAAGTATTAGATTTTACTTTTCTTTGCAATGTCATTATTTTTGTTCCAACTTGTATTATGAACTGTATATCATAAATCATGAAACAAAATTGTGGTGTTTTAAATTCAAAAAGTATAATAAAATCATCTTGGGCAACAAGCTGTGTTAGTTGTGGTTAGAAGCCCAACATATTGGTAACCATCTCCACTTCCATCCATTGATGATTTTTATTTAAATGATTGAAGTTTCCTCCTGTGCAGTCAAACATCATGTCATTCTCCTGATGATTGAGGCAGAGATAGTGTCTGAAACATGGGACATTTGTCTCCCGTTAGTATGGCCTGTTGCCCAAGAAGATTTTATTGAGTTTAGTTGCTGTGAATTCTTCAAGTCTTTTGTGTGTGTGTATATATATATATATATATATAAAGATATTTAGAAAGGATTCTTATTGACTGTTTTAAAAATGTTTGACTCTGTTGGGAATTTCTTATTCTTCTTGTGCATAGATTTTATCCCTTGAATGTTGCCAGATTATATATGCATATTTCAGCATCATTTTGGCACCTGGCTTTTCTCTTTGTAAAATTAGCCAGTCTCTTCCAGTCACATACACTCAAGGCCAAGGAGTGCAACTGGAGACAAATATATCCGTCTTTGGTCAAATATCCTACACTTGGTCCAAATGATAATATTAATTTTTATGATTTACAGCTGCCTTGGATTATTTATTATCACATTTGAAGGGGGATTTCAATGTAAAAGATTTTGAAACTGCTTGTGGAGTTGGTATTACTGTCAGTCCGGAGGAAATTGAACATGTCGTAGAAAATGTAATAAAGAAACACAAAGATGAATTACTGGATAAAAGGTATGTTTAGTGCAAAATTTTCCAGTAATAAGTCTCATACTTTATGTATTGATATGTTATGACAAATACTGTTTGTTTAATTACACCTTAATTATGAACTAGTGATGCATATAATTAAGTGTTTAGATTTCAGAACAAGTGTGATAAGGTGTGCACAAATAGAATTTACATATTTTTGTAATGCATCCTTTACTATTTTGCATACATTATTAGCCTTTTTATGTTGTGCTACATAATTAATTGTACTGCAGGTATCACAGCACTGAGTAAGAAATTATCTTTCCTAATATTTTATTATGTGAACACTATATTGAAAAGTATTTTTAGTAAAGTTTGTAAGTCATAATGAGATCTTTCATTGTAGGTTATGTATAATATTTTTAATGAGCCATTATACAGAAGTATGATATAATTTGATTTACTTTAATGAAAGGTAGGGGTTATACACATAAAAATGAACCAAAATTAAATTTGCTCTGCAACTTTTAATGTAGTTTGCTAGTATCAAATTTGATTAAAATTTGTTAAGTATTCTTAGTGTTTTTGGAGATGAAACATACAGTCAGATGGGAGGATGGGCAGAGTTTGACTTATATGCATTTAATTTGCACAAAGAACACACAAAATATGTAGGAACATAAAACTTTCTTTTAAGAGTAATAAATTGGTGATCTGATTTTTAATAGATCTCATACTTTATTTTATTTTTGTGTTTGTCAGGTACCGGTTTAATGTGGGGGTTGTCATGCAGGAGGTACGGCAGGAGCTGAAATGGGCTGATGGAAAAGCAATTAAAAATGAAGTAGATATGCAGGTGTTAGATTTACTGGGCCCCAAAACTGAGGCTGATTTCTCACTTCAAATAAAGCAAAGCAAAAAGGTGAAATCTGGCAAGCCTAGTGCAGAATCAAGAGAATTGGCAAAGGATGTTGAGCTCATTGTTGTGAATGAAGGTCAGTAATATATAATGGATGTTATTTTCTCATTAGAATTGGACAGTTATGTCTAGAAGTGAAATGCTGGGTTTTTTATATTTGAGAGAAAATATATTGTTAGTAATTAAATAATTAAGCTAGAGTGAAGTACAATATTAACATTTTTTTTTATAGGTGAAGTGACTCATTCTGCCATTTCTGTTCGTGAAATTATGAAAACCAAAGTTCATTTTCATAAACCAGGGGAGAATTATAAAACAGATGGCTATGTGGTAACTTCAAAAACCATGAAACTTTTGCAGGAACACTTGAAGCTGACAGGAGGACAGGTAACCTTACAAACAAACTTGATTACGTATAAGGTGAAGCTTTCGCAGCGACTGAAGTTAATGAAATGAATGGTGTAATGTATGGTTTCTTTGATATAGGTAAGAACAAGATTTCCACCAGAACCTAATGGAATTTTACATATTGGCCATGCAAAGGCTATAAATATTAACTTTGGATATGCTGCAGTACATGATGGTGTCTGCTTCTTGAGGTACGATGACACCAATCCAGAGAAAGAGGAAGAGAAGTTCTTTGTGGGCATCAAGAACATGGTAGAGTGGCTTGGTGGGTAAGATAGGCTGAATTTGATTTTTTCTCTGTGAGCAAGTTGCACTCTGAGTATTTCAGATTGGAGTCACTAATCTGGGCTGTATGTAGGTATGTAAGTTGTGCTTGACACCCCCCTTTTCTCCTCTTCACATTTTATGAAAATAAATTCTTTAAGAAAAATTTAATGTTTTTCTACAATCTTGGCTGCAAATGGTGTCTTCTCTTCAGATTTCCCAATAAAAATTTTTAATGCATTTTTCACTGTTGCATGTTTCAAAAATTCAAGATCCTACATTCAGTGACACTAGAGTAATTTATAAGACTGCTTGGTTGTCATGTTGATATTATTACTGGTAAGGAATTCATTTTTTTATGCACTGGGGCTGTCTAAATACTATTTAAAACTTCAATTCCTACCTTGAAGAAAATATGACAAAATTTCATTACAAAACCCATAAATACACTCACCCAGTGTTTTTGAATTTTAAAGGAAGTTGTATATGTAGTGACTACTGTGCTTTAAAGATCTTTGACATCATGGTGTTTGTATCAGAGTTATTAAATATCTGTGATTTTGTTAAAGTTTAGAGGGATAAGCGATATTATGAAACCATATACTTGTCTTTCCTTATAAAATATGGAAATTAGAGTGAAAAACAATTTAATCATATCATCTTGCTTTTGTATCACATGTAATCTGTGTTAATGTGTTTTTGTGTATGTCCAGGTTACAAACCATACAGAGTCACACATTCATCAGATTATTTTGACCAGCTGTATGAGTGGGCTAGAGTGCTGATCAAGAAGGGCTTTGCATATGTGTGCCACCAAAAACATGAAGAAATCAAGGGTTTCAATCCTCCTCCATCACCCTGGAGAGAGCGTCCAGTGGAAGAAAATCTTCGCCTTTTTGAGGTTAAATATATTCCACTGAAATATAAATATTCTTGGCTTGAGACATTTCATGTAAAATATTTTATTCCACCCACTATGCATCATGTGAAACCTGTGTATGTGCGTGTGTATCATACGTGTGGAGAGACCAAGAAGAGGTGAAACATATTCAGTTCATTTTTATCTTTACCTTTATTACTATAGGCTGTTTCCAGATGTACATGAAAGCTGTGTAAGCAAAATTAAAGGCTTTGACAAAGCATGGCTTAGGACGCGTATCCAATCATATAATGAGGTAGATACTTTGAAAAATGAAAATGTTGATCTGAATGATTAAATATGTTACCTTCCTGTGCACAAACTTGTCTTTCTCAGAATAGGGTCTGATAGATGGCTTTTGTGAAAGTTGTGATGAATGTTTAGGTTGCAGAAATGTTGGATGTTTCTTGACGAAATGATTTTCCAGGAAGACCTTGTTGCTTGAAATTAGCTAACCTGTGTTGTGCTGGAATTGAGGATTTAAACCCAGTACTGGAGTATTGTCAAGTTGACTTTATCTCTGAGGATCACTGGTTTAGCAGTATGCTACTGCTATGTGACCATCTGGAAACAGTGATGCATGGCTGACAAAGATTAAGAAAGTTATTACACTTATCTCTGCCTATGTCCACAAATAACAAATTTTTACTCCTCTTTTCTCATTTGCAGGACATGAAAAATGGTAAATTAGAAGAAGGAGAAGCAACTCTGAGGATGAAGATTACATTAGAGGAGGGAAAACAAGACCCTGTAGCTTACAGGATAAAATTCTTTCCACATCACCGTACTGGAGACAAATGGTGTATTTATCCGACGTATGACTACACACATTGCCTATGTGATTCCATTGAACATATTACGCATTCTCTGTGCACCAAAGAATTTCAGAACAGGTACTGCTTATTTATTTTAAACCAGATATTGAAGGCTGTTTTCATAACTGACAAGATTATAGATGTAAAGAGCATGAAGATTGTGTATGACGTGCATATTTACCATCTTCCAATTCTGCTTTGTATTTGGAAGATCCCAGTTCAATTCTCAGTCCAGAGGTTGGCTGTCATGAGTTTTTCTTGGTTTTTATCAGTTCTCCAAATAAATGATGGTTTACAGCCTTAAAATTAGGTCATTAATGCTTCCTTCCACATCCTCCCAAATTAATAATTAATAGACATTCCCATTCAGTGCTGTATAATCTGTACAGCTGAGGAAGCAATGTTAGTTTGCTATTGAACAGACCATCTCACCTCCATTAGCTATGACCATGTAGTGTGCATTATTGTTATAGCACCAACTGTTCACTTAACCATGTTTGTATCTGTTAGGCTTTCTCACAATATTTTGTTATTTTTCAACCATAATTTTTCCATGATATATTTTTAGAGAGAGATGTTATTTGACTGTCTTCATGTTCCTTTCTGGGAACAAGACTTCATGTGACTGTTTGGGTATTGTACAGAGTTTTTCAACATATGGTTAGGGACAGACATTTTACGGGCATTCTACCCATGAATGAGCACAGTTATCATCATCAATTAATGTACCCACCATAGTGTGCTGTCTCTGACAAGAGCTTAATTGTCATCTGTTCTTCTGTAAATGCTTCTCTTGTGTGTGTCCATTCTTTTGTTTATTTTCCCTCACTTTGTTTCTTCACATTGTCTTTGTTCTCCACTGTTGTCATTACTAAACATATTAATTTTTTATGCTTTCAGAGGAATCCTGATTTTGTCTATCTGTAACATAAATGAAGGTAGCACACTATTGAATTTAGATTAGTTTGTCTATAGGTACAGTAACATTAGCATAACTGTTTTGAAATGTTTAAAGCTATTTTTTTAATTGTGATTTCATGTACATGAATGATTTTTCAGACGCTCCTCTTATTACTGGCTTTGTAATGCCTTGGATATTTATTGCCCTGTTCAGTGGGAATATGGTCGTCTAAATATGAACTACACTGTTGTTTCTAAGAGGAAAATTGCTAAGTTGATATCAGAAGGCATAGTAAATGGTAAGTTTCAGTTACCTAAGTACATTTGTTTCTTGTGTAATTTATGGATCATCATTATTTCACTGCCATGAGCCATTCCAGTTTGGTTATTTGTGGTCTGCACTAAAAGGTTCTTGGAAAGGTTTCATCCCATTCTGTATCCATTCAGTATTACCCATCCTTTGCATTGAGTGCATTGTATCTTGTAATAGTAATTTAATCATGTGATATATGAGGTTTTGATGGTGGTGAATGTTTGGATTTGGTTTACAAGCTTATGACTCCAAATGTCTTCAGCCCTGAAGACAGAGGTGCCAAAATGTTGGTTACCACCTACAAGACTACATGGTGTTATAACCCAGAAGACTATATTTCACAATTATTTTTATGTGAATATTGTGGAAATGAAATTTTTACTGTTTGAATGATTTTCTCTTCTAGGAGCATAACATTATAAGAAAAAAGAAAAGGTTTGAATAATTTAAATTATTTTTTGATTTCACTTTATACCTTTTTGACAACTACAGAGAGAATTATTCCACAATTTTACATCTACAAGAAACAATCATATTTGATCCACAACAAATATTGTTTATCAGAATTATGTCATTGTTATGTGATTCAAATTGAGAAGAAAGTTAACAAACATTTTCAATATACCATTTGGCCACATGAACAAAATAAAAGTAGGTTGTCCAGAATGGCAGTGAGAATGAAATCAAAAGGAAAAATCTGTATGGGAAAGCTGAAAATGTGGTGGATGGACCAAGCGAGGGTAGGAAAGGAGAGACTAGACATCAACAGAAATAACAGGTTTGAAACTGTGGGAGGATATACAAGTATGAAAGCTTTTATCTATGTTTGCCCAGTGCCAAAGGACACAATAATATTCCTTGTATAATCCTTTATAAATTTTACTTTCCTTAATTTGTTTTATTTCTGCCATTTCTATGCTGAAGATTTGTTGAGAATATAATTATTTTTCATTACAGATTGGGATGATCCTCGTTTATTTACATTAAGTGCACTTCGGAGACGAGGATTTCCACCGGAGGCTATCAATAACTTCTGTGCCCAGATTGGTGTGACAGGAGCTCAAGCTGTTGTGGATCCACAAATGCTTGAAGCATTTGTTCGTGATTTTCTCAATACAACTGCCCCAAGGTACCAGCTTTATACATTGACCTTTTTATGTAGGATTTGAGGTTTTTATGGTGGTGAGTATGAAGATGACTGTCTTCCGGTTCATAGCATCATGTAGTCTGGTAGACGTTTGCAAATGTTTCAGAGATTCTTTCTGTCTCCATCATCATGGTGATATCTATCAGACTACACAGCACTACAATCCAGAAACCAGCCATCGTCAATCTTTTTATGTTTTTACTTAGCTTATTCATCATTATAAGCTAAATAGGAGTGGATGAGATGAAGAATGATTATGTGTGGGAAGTTGGTAAAGATTTGAAATTGCATGTTTGTGACTATTTGAAATCACTGTCTGAGCATTAACTAAGAGAGGAAATTATGATAAACTTACTTGAGGATAACCATTAATGTAGCATGAATGGGGGCAAAAAGAAATATGTACGGAATTTTGTTTAGAACACTTCAAATGAAGAGAGTACTTGAGATGTACATATATGTACATAGGAGAATAATATCAAACAGATTGTACTGATTTTATGTTAGACATTGCCGACTGTCTGAGGTACATTTAGTATAGTGTTTTGGGAGGTTATACAGTCATTGTCAAGTGATCGATTTGATCACTATTAATGTTTGGAAGAAAAGTGTATAACGCAAAGCTACTCATTATGCTGCTTTTCCAGCTTATTGTTCCTTTCTTTATCTCAAGTCCAAACATTCTCATCACATACACAGATTGTTATCAGAATCATATTTAATGTGAAGATAGATTGAATCCGAAAGATTGTAAAACTCTGTGAAATGGTTAAAACAATCTATATTCCTTAAATTTGGTTGTGTATGAATATGTTACTGTAATTAATATTTTAATCACTTCTGATAACATTGATGGTTTATATTTCAGGGCTATGGTTGTTTTGGAACCCCTGAAAGTGAAGATAGTAAATTTTCCTTTGCCTAAAACAGCAGACATTCAAGTCCCAAATTTCCCCAATGATCCACAACAAGGATTTCACTTTGTGCCTTTTGACAGGGAATTGTATATTGAACGCACTGACTTTAAGGAGGTAAGATATTCCAGTCAAATACTTTTAACCCTTTCTAGTTAGATATTGAGGTTAGCTCATCACTGCATTTCATTCTGTTGGGGTAACATCAAGACAACCTCAGAGTTGTACTACTGCTTCTAAAGTGACTACTGCCATGTAGTCAGTTTGAGAAACTGATGTGTTAGTAGAAATATTAATACTCTGTGAGCACATTCATTTTGACGGAATGCATTTGTAAGTCAGAACATTTGCAAAATTAATTTGGGCTAGAGTGTTATGACATGTCATAACTGTTTTGACTGATAAGGATATGGTTGTTAGATCAATGAGATCTGTAGAATGACATTAATTCTAGCATAATTCCTTTTCAAAGGAAAGTCAAACTTAATACCTGTCTGTATGCCCCTTATTAATCTCTATTTTATGGGAATTGGAAATTTAACCCCATTGTTGGACATACTCTTTCAGCCACCTCCCATCCTTACAGTAACTTCTCTGGGACCTGTCTTAATGATTCAACTCCAGTATTTTCAATCTTTGAAGTGGGTGCTTTGTAAGGATTTCCCTAAGCAAGTCTATTTGCAGTCTTCCTGTCTGCCCCCCCCCCCCAAATTCAAGCTTCCTCCTAGACTCACTACCCTATTGATACCAGGGTACTTGTATAAATACCGATGTTTCTCATGATGTAACATCATATTTTGTGCAGTTGTTGTAAAGCTTTTTGTAATTTTTGTTCTGAATTTTAAATTATTGTCTGGACATCTGTAAACAGTAATGTATTAAGAAGAGAAGAATATCAAAACAAGCATAATAGACCAGAAGGAGAAGAGTTTTTTGGTTTGACCATGTAAGCAATACGAGGCCGAAGCTGGAACAGGAAATACTCCTAGTCCCTTAAATGGAGATGATGGTGATACTACCATTGTTCTCTCTAATGTTGCAGGTAGGAGACAAGGGGTACCGACGCCTAACTCTTAAACAGCAAGTAGGACTTCGTCATGCTGGCTACCATATTGCTGTCAGCAAAGTGTTGAAGGACTCTGAAGGAAATGTGGTGGAGCTGGAAGTGAAGTGTGAACCATCATCTGTAGGAGAAAAGCCTAAAGCTTTTATCCATTGGGTTTCACAGCCTCTGAACATTGAAGTCAGACTGTATGAAAAATTGTAAGTATTAATTTATCGAAACTTGGTAGTTTTACTGTCATGGCTACACAGCAACTAATTCTAAGGAGCAGAATCCTTCTTCATAAGCTGATAGTTTGCTCACTGCTTGCCTAATTAATAAATTCCCCATTCTTTATGGAAACTGAAGGTTCATGTATAAGATTTTGCCATTGGGTCCCTGTCTAGAGCCAGGTAAATTCCATCCACATCCTCCTCCCACCCTATTTCCCTAACATTCGTTTAATATTCTCTGAACTACGCCTTAGGTTTTCAAGTGGCCTCTTTTCTTCAGGCATTCCAACCCAATTTTTATAATAATTTCTCATCTCCTTGTGCATGCTACTTGCTGTGCATATCTGCTTATCCTTTGGTTTGATCATTCTGATATCTAGTGAAGGGTATGAATGATGGAATTCCTCATTATGTAATTTTCTCCAGCCTTCTTTCACTTATCTCTGGTCACAAAATTCTGGAGCTTTCCCACACTGCTATTGGATGAGTACCATGATTAGTTTCCCTGCAAATGGGGCAATTGGGATGTGAAGATGAGATTTGTACTCACTGCAGTGAATAAAATGTTGGTTGCCTGATTTTTGCTGTGTGTGTGTGTGGGGGGGGGGGAAAGATAGCTCATAGCTCAGTCTGTGATGTCACTTGTTATAGGTTGCATAATTGTGCTTTGATTCTTGGGAAGCAGGTTTTTTTATCCTCTTGGCTTTGGACCGGCCTGGAATCCTGTTCAGTGGATATTGGGGTTTCTCCCTTATCTAGTGTCAAGATTAGGAATGCACGGAGCTTTATCCTCCATCCCTGTGTCATCATGGTGTGTTGCATAGGCACATGGTTAACTTCACCTTTGTTAATTTAATTTGCTTTAAGAGATGCATTGTTGACTTTTTAGGATTATTGTCATCACACTTGATGGCTTATTGTTTTTTAGGGATTTTGTGTTGTACTTAATTTTCATATTATGTATGCTTTTTTACAAACCAGATTCAAACACAAGAACCCAGAGGACATAAATGAAGTTCCAGGAGGATTTTTATTGGATTGCAATGAAAAGTCATTAGAAGTTGTGCAGGCATATGGAGATGTGTCCTTGAAAAATGCTCCTGTATACAGAAAATTCCAGTTTGAGAGAATTGGTTTCTTTTCTGTGGATCCAGATAGCACAAATAAAAAAGTGAGTTTGTAGCATCATACTCCAAATAAATTGAAATGGTAAGGTGGTTTATATGGACAGTGTTCAATCACTTGTATATAACTATATTGCAGTTATAAAGTCGCATGTGGTTCACTGTTCCATGGTTTTGATTGTACCCCTTATAGACCCAAATCACCAGATTTTTTGATGATTTCCTGAACAGTTCAGATATTGAGGTTACATAAATCAGTGACTGTCTTTGTTTTCTTGTCTTCTCTGCCTCTTTCTTCACCTTATCCTTTGTTTTCTTCCTCACTTATTCTCTTTTTCCACCTTTTTCTTACCCTTTTCATCTTTATTGTTGTCCTTTATCTTCTTTTTCTTGTTTTCCTGTTCTACTTTTCTTCCTTCTCAGTATCTTGACATGGACAGTTGTGCATCACCCCCCCCCCCCCCAC
>NW_019060266.1:516992-555237 GCF_000696155.1 Zootermopsis nevadensis
GTGTTTGAGATTTGATTCTGTCTACGCTCTATTAACCATGGCATCTATATCTCTTGTTCCTTGTGTCTTCGACGAAGAAAATAGAAACGAATATTGTACTCTTTCCGCCTTAGTATTTAGTAGTTTTCCTGTTTTCTTTCGTTAACATTTAAATTAGATATCTTCCAGAGAAAATTTTTGGTACGTGATACATTGGCGACACTGATCAGTTAATTAATTCTTGTTGTGAATGAACACCAGTAGCGCTAGTAGATGTGTGAATGTGAGAGTTATGGTTGTAAGCAAAATTTCGTGTGTTATGAATCGTAATCTGCGTTTGTTCGTTCGTGCATAACATTTTAAATATTACCTAATTCTAATATAATTGTCACCAGAAACGGATCGATTGTGTAATATGAGAATGAAATCTCGATCTGTTGTACTCTTCAGTGTAAAGGAATTGCAGCGATTGGTGACTGTGTCTGCATCTTGTGTCCATGTTGAGAGGAGAATCCGTCACATTGCAATGCTTCCAAATTGTCTTCGAGATTTAAAGTCTGCTGTTAATGGGATATTTAACTCGTATCAAAACAAGTTTGATGTCGAGTAAGTCGATAAGAAAGAGTTTTCTGATATGGAATATCATTTACTATTTGTGTGGTTTTTGTTGAGTTGTTGTTTAGGTTAGGTTATACAAACTGTTCTTGGTGTTCTTTACTTTTTGCTGCAACAGATGTCAGGAAGGAAAAAGACACTGTTTCGGAATAACCATGTGCTCGGCATTGTTCATTGTTTAAGCTGGGAGGTTTACGGGGAAGTGTTGAGTGCGATGTTCGATGTCTATTATAATTCCGAACTTGGTCATCTGCCCCGAAACATTCACATGACTGAAACGAGTAGTTTAATCATTTCCATGTGTTTGTCTCATTAATTATTAAAGGTTATTATGAAGGTATCCGGAAAAAATCGTAGCATTATCCAACAAACGTATTTATCTAATTTGATACTTGAAGCCGCAGTATATATTCATTTCATGTTCTCTTCTCCCTTTTCTCTATGCAATATGATGACAGTTAAGTATGTTGATTTTGCTTACCAAAGGGTTTAACATGTTCTAGTAAAGTAAAGCCATTGTTTCTTCTCACATTTTAACTTATTTTTCTCCTTTTACTCCTTGGCATCACTTCCAGGCTTCACACAACCTCCTATCCAGTAGTATGTATTTTGCTGAGTGTAAAGCAGGTGGATATTGATGTTAACCACTTACCTCTGTCTAGTACTGAGATCCATAAAGGTGGGCTGTGAAGTAATGCCATGACTAATATTTTAAATGAGTTGTGGATTTTGAATAAAACAAAAGCATGCATTAGATCTTGGGCCATGTTCACCCTTTCTGTTTAATTTGAGGGTGGCAAGGATTTATGTGAGGACAGTCTGTCAAGATATGACCTGAATTCTAGACCAGGATTTACCATTGCTATGCATTATCTCTTGTCACACACTTGAGACTGTCTTAATTACTACTTAGTATACCTCTAATCGCAGTGCTGTTAGTTGTGCCAAATCTTATTGTAAATTTTGTCTGTTTGGGCCTCATAGGACAGATGAGTGGTCCTAGTATGCTATTGTTTGTCCTTCCACATAATGCAAGTACAAAAGTAGGGAAATTTAAATTTATTCATGTAATAATTTTATGTAAATGTACATAATTATGGATTTTTGGATATAAATCATGGTACTTGTCTACAATGCTTATGAGAAATGTGTATGAAGATGGCATAATTAGTATATCAATGGTTTTTTGTAGTTTTCATTGTTAAAAATGTATTCACAGTTTTTAAATTAATCGTTTGTAATACATTGCAGCTTCAATGGATTTATCTTGGGTTACAAAAATGTGAAAATAATCACAGACAGAGCAACAATAATAAATGATGATTGTTACATGCATCTTGATATTGAAGCTGAGTTTTATATTTTTACACCAGAAATAGGGTGTACATTATTTGGTAAGTAAATTTTCAGTAGCTTTAATTTCATAGCAAATTTTGTAGTTTAAATTGTATAATTTGCTCCTGTGCTGGAAACATTAATGACTCACTGCCCAATGAATAAATGTATAGACTATGTGTCCTAGGAACTATCATTTTGATGACTGTAGTAGAATAACTGTTAAGTACTTTAGGATCTGTCACAGTTTAGTTACTTGGGAATTATAATTATATTTGAAAAACATTCTTTGCAAATGTGTATACCTCATAGCTGTTGATATTAATTTATTACAGATACGAATCTGTTCTATAAAGTTATGTATTATTTTTATGAATATACACCATATTACAACCCTTTTTACACAGAAGTTGTCTGATGAGTTATATTGGATCAACATGAATCAAATTCAAATTTATCTGACAAATTTTGGTGTAGGTACTCAGTATCAAATTTGATCAAGTGTATTCAGTAGATTTGTAGCTGAAACATGATGGGGATAGACAGATATACCTTGTCATGTATTCATTTTACACACTTAATGCAAAGAACGTATGATGTATCCATTGCCCTTCTTGCTCATTATTAAAAAGTAATTCCTTGGCATACTATTTGACTTTTCTTCTCATTATACTTGTATGTAATTCATTAGAAGCTTTAAGTATAAATTTTTCATCAACTCCTATTAAGGATTGGGCCTTGGTAGATTCTGGATAGTTTCTCAATGCAACTTGTCTTATTAGTCTTTTTAGTTCCTTGGAGTAACAGGTGTCAAGCCTGCTGCCTCCAAACAATTTCTACTCATTCCTTATTTGTATACTAGAGCCATCCAGTAGCGAATCAGAAGAGGTGTGGGTGAAAAATATCTGCTGAATTTTGCTTACGAAACAGCTTGTTCATGCTTGTAAAGTTCTTTACATGCCGTAAATCTATGACATGGGTTCGCTGGCTTTACTTCCTCTCTGAAGGAAGTTGTCTATGGATTTTTAAGTATAACTTTTAAACCACAAAATTTATATTTAAGAATAAAATATCTATTGTCCAATATTGAAACACTTCTGAATTTTCTTCCAGTGATTTCACACCTATTGAACTAACTTGTTTCTTCTGAATGATCAGATACCTTGCAGCTATCAAATTATATCAGTGGACATATTGAAAATATTTAATTTGTGTTTAGGTATTGTAAACAAGAAAAGTGTGGACCACATCGGTTGCTTGGTACACAAGTGCTTTCATGTGTCTATTCCACAATCCACTGAGGAGACAGATGAGTGGCTTGGTACTTCAGTGAGAATTGGAGACCAGGTGACTTTCAGAGTGGAGATGTGTGATTTCACAGGAAGCCTTCCATACATTCGAGGGAAATTAATAGATTCAAGGTATTCATTTATGCAACATACACATATAATAAAATGAGCCATATAGTTTGGTTGCTAAAGTGACTAGCTAGGGGATGGACAACTGAAATGTGATTCATGGGATGGGTAGGTCTTTGCTGCCATGTTCAGACCACCTCTGGGGTTCACTTATTGTCTTGTCCAATAGGTACTGGGTGCATATTCAGGGTAAAGTAGCCAGAGTGTATTGCTGACCATTCATTTCAGTCTAGTTAATGTGTGAAACTTTACTACCACTAGACAATGATGTCCACATAGAAATGGGTTTGTTATAACTCAGCTTATGTTACACATTTAGTTACCTTCTTTCTCATAGCAGTGGAAGCCAAATGGAAATCATGTTTAGACTTTGCTGATCACTTGTTCTAGTGGTCTGTGTAGTTTTATCGTAGTGCTGCAAAGTGACTCTAAGGAAGTGGTTGAAGAAAGCTGATTAACAGGATTACAATAAAGGATTGTTATTCACTTTCCAAAACATAAATGGTAAATATAAAATTGTCCCTGTTTCTAAACATCACACTCTGAAAGTATATTGGTAAGTGAAGGTAAAGCTCCACAGAGTTTATCTGTGCAGTAGACAGAGGGAAGTGATCAGCTTTACATTGTAGCACCTTTGGTATGGTACAATATTAGGAAAGTATTTTGTATAATGCTGTTACTGTATTGTTTATTTTAGGAACAGGCAACATGGTTGTCTTTCAGGTACATAACCTCTCCTTCTTGTTGACAAAGGAGTGCTGTTGCTTATGATTCCTTACTATTTCTTACAGGCCTGCAAATGTAACATCACTGGAGGAAGATGAGGTGGACAGAATATCCGAACCAAAAAGGAAGAAGAAGAAAAATAAAAAGAATAAGCACAAGGAGAGTGACTTATCAGAACATGATGAATGTGAACTGATGGCTGAAAATTTGGAACAGGGGAAGATAGAGCCAGTAGTGGAAACACAGCAAAAGAAAAGGAAAAGGCACTTGGAGGATGAAGGAGAAGCAGCTACAGAAAAAAAGAAGAAAAAGAAACTTGAAGGTTATAAATCAGTTTATCATGAGACTCCAGAAAGTGAGGAATTGCACTTCACTCATTTGTCTTCTGAAGATGTTGAGTATGGCACTATTCTGGAAGATCTGAAAGAGACTTACCTGAAAGAACCAGAGGGAGATATTGACTCAGAGGCATACAAGAAGAAAAAGAAGAAAAAACATAAGTTACATTCAGTTACAAGTGATGGCAAGGAAACTGCAACTGAACTGACTGAAGTTCTTGAACATGCATATGAAGGTAATGGAGATGAAGTGGTGCATTTTCCTGATCATGCAAAGAAGAAAAAGAAAAAGAAACAGGAAGAAAATATTGTTGGAGAGATTCCAGGCCTAATGACAGATGTAGCGTATGAGGCTGTTGCCAAACAACTGGAAGAGAGTTTTACTTTGCCATCATTTTCAACACAGGATAATTTGCATACTTCCAGCAGTGGTTCTGTTTGTACATCAGGCATTGATGCATTTCCTGGAACTAATCGTCAGAAAACCAACTTTAATGTTAATGACTTTCACCCAAAAGCAAAGAAGAAAAAAGTGAAGAAACATGATTCATGTACTAGTGAATCACTTGATCAAAATAAGGCTAAGGAATCTGATGCATCACAGAAATATTTGTTAGGAAATGATCTGGAAAGTAGCTCTGATAACAGACATCAAAATGATAAGGAAAAAAAGAAACAAAGGAAGGCTTGTGATTCACACAATAAGGAATTACTGGATGACCAAACCAAAAGGCTGAAGTCTGTTTCCAAAGAAGAATCATTAGTAGGCGTTGAGAAATCTGTAGGAGAACAAAGTTTGGGCTCCCTTCCTGGAAATGGAGATGAAAAACAGGATATGTCAGTTCCAAGTGTTGTGGACTTGTTAAACAGGGTAAAGAGTATGTTAAACGTCAAGTCATCCAAGAAACATAAGAAGGAAAAAGGAAATAAAAAACATTCAGGAATCTCAGATGAACCCAAAACTTTCAGTAAACCTCCTTGTGGTGTTGATTACAGTAACGGTACGAAACAGGATCATTTAAAATTGGATAAGAATGCCAATAATGAAAAATCCACACTGAAGGACAGTTCTAAGACACATTCTGGTGTAACAGATGGACTGGATAGTAATGAAATACAAAATAAAATTAAAGTATCTGAAAACAAAGGTGTGGAATCTATTAATGCAACTACTCTTTTGAAAAATGTATTGGGTTACAGTAATGGTCATAGTGATAGCCATGATGGGACTAAAAGTGATGAACATGGCAGTCATGTTTCAGCAGTTTTGCATGAGGTAGAAAAAGAACCTGATAATGTGAATGTTAGCTCACACAGAAATAAAAAAAAACATAAAACAAAAAAATGTAAGAACAAGGCTTCAGTCTCTTTTGATCCAGCAGCTATGTTAGCAGAGTACATGTCTAAGTTTGATCACAGTGAAGGGGTTGAAAGAGACAGTCATTCAGATGCATGCCAGAGTTCCATGGAGGATGCTGTAGACACAGAAAACAAAAAATCTATAGGTAATACCACTTCAAATACAAGTTTCAGAAGTTCCTTCTCTATCACAGGAGCAGGCATGGCCAATGCTCAAGATCGAAAACGTAAGAAAATGAACAGAGGTAAAGGTGATGCCATGCCTCTGCAGAGGTCTCTACCTGTACTGTCATTATCTCATTCATACCAAGAAGCTGACAGGTCTGTTGGGCATGAAATTGTGAGGAGCAGAAGTATTGAGAGCTTGAATGAGTTTCCTAAGTCATCATCGCCTGTTACTGCATTGCCAAGAAAGTCTGATTCTGGGAAAAAGGTAAGGAAGGCAGTAACGATTTATGAAAATGGCGTATTACTAACACCTGAGAAAGACCCTACTGAAAATGAAGTTGCCACTTCTCTACAGAGTGGCAGTTCTAATCCAGCAGAGAATGTGGTTAACCCAGAAGAAATAACTGGATCTAACTTCAGTCTTTCATTTCCAAAAGAAGTGGCCAGTCCAGGAAAAACACCAAGTAAGAGCATGTCAAAAAGAATAGCCAGTGATGTCTCTCTTTATACATTATCACCTTCTTCAAGCAAGGCATCAGAAAGGAAAGATTTAAAGCAACAGAGTGCAGTAAATTCACCTGAAACAAAAAACAAGACTGTACAGGTTTTGAGTGGTGTTACACACATCTTAAAAACACCAACAAGTGATAAAGGTCATGGCTCAGGCAGTGAAGGAGAACTCATTAATACCAGTGTGATACTTCCAGAACATAGTCGTGTGTTACAGAGTCTGAAGTCTCCCGCAGGAGATTCAGAAATACCAGCATGGATGCCAAAGGTATCCCCTGTTAAAGCAAAAATGGTGAATGAAAATTCCACAAATTCTCTGCAGGAAGCAATGAGTCCTGAAATTAAGAGTAAACATAAAACAAAGAAGAAACACAAGGAAAAGAAAAGTAAGATAAAAAGCAATGAAGGTAAAGAGCAGAAAGAGAAGAATGTTAAAGATTGCAAAGACGATAGAGAAACTAGAAATGAAAACAATTTGGAAACTCAGAAAAATGTGGCAGCCATGAAAGATAAACATGATGCAGAGAGGACCAAAAGGAAAGATTTTGAAGGAAAGGCAGAGAAAAGTAAAGAAAAGGATACTGAAGATACTTTAGAGGACCTGAAAACCTTGGCATCAAAACTGTTCAGTAGTTTCCTTCAACAAAGAAAGTGATGTGTTTGTCTGTATCTTACAGAAAGAAAAAGAACCATACTGAACTAAATTACAAGTCTGTAATATTTTATTCAAGGATAGTGATAACATTTAACTTTTTAAACTGATTTGACTGATCTTTTCATGAAACCTGTTATCTAATAGAGAAGGCATTTTCTCTTACCTGACATTGTATTTTCTTTGCTATTAATTGAAATATTTTCACTTTTACTGATATTACTGCTGTCTAGACTCACTATCGTTGCATTTGTGTTTTGCAGGATGTGTTTTCTGTGTCAGGTAACGATCTTTTTATCATGAAGGGTGACTCACAATTACCAGAATCACGGGCTGCACAAAACACACTGGTGTACTGAAGGATGAGGACACCTGCTGCATTAGTTAATTTCAAATTGCACCAAATATCCATTCATTTTTTATAATTTTTTAAATGTTATAGCAGTATATTAAGTGTCTGTTATCAGACATCAGGACTGACTGTTGGCATGCCTGCTTCATATTCAGGAAGTTTCAGGTTCAAATCTCAATTCAGCATATCCAGTCCCCTTAGAAAAATTTAGGAATGTTGTGTTAAATTAGGCCGTAGCCACTTTCTTTCATATCTTTTCTGATTCATTATCATCCTATCAGTTAACCTCAAGCAAATTAATTACATCTCCATATCTAGAACCTTTAGATTGACTTATGAGATCCATATTGTTTTTACATACTGTTTTTGACTAAATCAAATTTACCTTATTTTGTTAGAAGTTTAAAACAGTGTGACTAATTGTTTCTTTCAATACATAACAAACCACTGGGACAGAAATTTCCCTCTGTTTTTGTCATTTTCTCTTTCTGCTTCTTCCTTATGTATTATAATGTAAAAAGATTGTTGGACTGAATCTGACATTGAGCTGTCCTGTAATTTTCTTGACTGTCACACACTTCAACAGAGGACCTAAAAGAGTTAACACATTATTCAAGTTCTCTGGTTGCACTACTGGAATCAATAATGTTAAAGATGTTTTTAGTTGATTGTGATGTTAATGTATCATATTAACGTCAGTTTCTTGCATAGATGCACAAGGAGGACTTTAATCAGGAAGTGGATTTGTACGGGTATGGACTTCATGGAGTCCACTTATGTAGGAACAGCTATTACTAACCTGGTGATAAGATGGTGGCTGCTGGAAGGTCTTTGTAGTTCTATGTGAACTCACAAACACATTTGAACAGTATTGTGTCCTAGCACAAGCTACTATAATTGTGATGACAAAGTGAACAAGCAGGGTAGCTGAGCTGGCAATTAATATTTTGTGATTGACATATTCAAAATTTAATTAAATTTAGTATAAAATGGCTTTGAAATATTAACTGTAATTTTGTATATACCACATCAGTGAATGCAATGATTAAAATTAGTTAAGTTCTTTCTGTTCTAGAGGTACTTGTACTCCTCAGGATCTAAATAACCAGCCAAATTATAGCTGAGATGATGTTTTCAATTGCCAAGTTTTACAGAGCTACATTTACCAAATATTTTGATATATGGGAGGATCATGATATGGTGTCCCCTTTGTATTTTACCGCAAATAAATATTGCAGTACTATTTGAAGAAAATTGTAAATTGAGGAATGTGATATACATAAGACACTTCTGACTGGATTGAGTTTTGATAGTTTATTTCTGTTGATTGTAGTCTGCTGGGTTGTGACACCATGTAGTATTTAAGGTGGTTGTACTTTCTGAATTTCATTTCTTGTTTGAGAGAGGAGCGTAAAATTACATTCAGGTTAAGTAGGATAGCAACAGAAATTGTTTAAAATGAATTATGGCTTCATATTTGATTAGTTGAAGTATTTAATTATTGAAGGCTGCAATTGTAGTGTTAAACACCAAGGAAAATACAGGTGTTTCATTTAAAGAGTGGCCATACCTACTTCATTTGTATATACACAGTATAGTTTTTCTTTATGCACTTTTGTTATGACAGTCAAATGAAACTTGTCATATCACCTGTGACTAGGCTTTAATTTTTGATATTTGAAATGTTTACTAGCATTTCTACAACATTATGTAATCACTGTGGTTGTACTGATTTCATATGCTTTTGAAGTTTACTGGTGAATAGGAAATTACTTCATATGTTGATAATGTTACAAAATTTAGCAGTTTTTTTAAGTACATGCAATATGTCTTCTTCTTCTTCTATGGCTCTCTGGTCCGTATTCGGTCCATGGCCTCCTCAATTCTCCTCTTCCATTCGGTCCTCTGTTGGGTCCGTCTGTCTGAGGCTTTGATTGAGGTTTCAAAACATCTTCCTTTTTACAGTGCAAGGTTGTTAGCCTTGCGACCAACCCCCAACCTGGAGGACCAGGGTACCTGTCTTAGTCTCACCTCTCCCCCTCGACCAATCT
This sequence comes from Zootermopsis nevadensis, assembly GCF_000696155.1. The sequence goes on from NW_019060266.1 coordinate 526,496, forward strand.
GGCTAGGGAGGCCCTACCAGTAGCTATGCTACCGCCAGCATAGCTCTTGGGATCACTGAGATACTCAAGCCCCACCACCACGTCAAGGTGCAGGTACCATTAAGTGGGGCATGCAATATGTAAATTATATAAATCTGTAATCTCTTACCTTTTGTCATGTTTGTGTATTTGTGATAATACCTTTAACAATCTGCTGCAGGTTTGTTTCACATCCCAGTTCATCATTCAAAATAATTGTATGTAATGTATACTGTCAGAAGTGTTATTAAATATCATGCAGTGAGAAATGAATAAAAACATAAAAAAATGGAAGTTGAGTTATTTCTATGCCTGAGCAAATGAAGATTTAAAGGGTGAATGAAGGTAATACTACATATGTGAATGGGTGTTATTTGTGCAAGAAGGTGTGTCAGCTTCATGCATTAACTTATTTACTCAAGGTGAGTTTGGATTGAATATGCTAGGTAAACCCCAGGACTCATATGGAACCCCTTCCCCTGCCAGAATTCAGGCACAGTAATATAACATAGTGACTTCATTGATCGAATTGTCTCAGTACATTTATAATCATTTGTTCATGAAGTTTCCTTAAATATTACATTTTACAATGATGTAACAAATTCTTATTTGAGCCAGAATTAATTTTCTTTGATACAATGAAAGAAATTTGCTGTATCATATGGGAATAACAGATTTTAATCTTCTTGGACTCAGATTTTAATTTTGGTTGATTTTTTCATCTGAATTAGTGCATGGACAAACCTCCAACATATATGAAGGTAAACTGAACAACCAAGGAGTTTATCCGTGGTCATTGGTAACAACATATCACCTGTGACTATCACATTTCGGTCATGTAAAATTTAACAGCAATCTTGAATTTTAACCATATCTCGATTAGTCGTGGATATTGAAATTCGTGTGTTTTGATTTTTGGATACAATATTGAAATTTGCTTCAGGTATGTGTGGAATGGTTTTTAATCTCGGCCATCTCACGATTAGTCGTGGATATTGAAATTCGCGCGTTTTCGTTTTTGGATACAATGTTTAAATTTGTTTTAGGTTATGTGTGGAATGGTTTTTAATGTTTGTTTTCTGGCGCCGAATAGTAAAAATTGTGGAAAGATAGACTGTCAATTCTAATGGGTGATACTGAGTTACATGAAAATACTGACCAAAGTGTAAGCCTATATGAATTGTTCAGAAATGACATTGAAGGTAAGAAAATAAGTCAGTAAATATAAATTTCACAGACCAGGCAATGAAAATAATTGTATTCAAATAGGTTTATCTTTTGTATAAACACTTGATTTGGATATATTCATGTATAGTGGAAAAAAATATATCGACAGAATACTTATTCTCACGTACTTTGATTTGTTTATAATCAGTATGCAGTTACGTATGATCGTCATGTTTCAGGACTATAGGACATTCCATATGTACGGAATTGCCCCTTATTTTATTACAGCGGCCTGTTGCCTCACGGTGGTTATTAAGGGACGTATGAATTATAAAATTATACCTTTTTTGATAATGCAGAATAATTAACTGCATGCCTAGTTTGGAATACAGTGAAGAATATACATAACTCATGATGTCTTTCTTCAAGTGTTTTTGTTTGAATTTCCTGAGTACATAGAGACATGGTGATTTCTGGGACACTTAAACCATGTTTTTATCTCTGCTGGAGGACAGCCAAGGCAGAATGCTTAAATTGTGGTATTATGGAGATGAAAAACCCAAACATCAGTATCCCTATGTGGGATTTGAACCCATAGTCAAAGACTTCACATTCCTTAATCATACAGAGAGATAGCCTTTGAACCACCTGACATGCCTGGTAGCCCAATAAGATTTTATTATACTTAATCATTGTGAAAGCTCCAGATCATACATAGATGTTGAGTGTTAAATAATTTGCAAAATTACTTTGACACATTTCAGATCTGGGTGAATCCAGCCCAAACTGGTGGCATGAAGAACTTGAAACAAGAAAATCACATTTCTCATCTGCAGACAATGAAGATTCTGATTTTACTTCAAATGTGCGTGACTGTAGGAGCCCTGTATTTAAAACACCACAGTTTGCATCAAAAAAGAAAAGAAACAAAAGTTCATGTGGCAGACTATTATCAGCTGTGTCAGGTCAGAAAAGAAGCAGAGGTGAGATTTATTTATAGATGGCTTTCAAGGTATATATACTACGTTTTTTGTAAAGATAGGGTTTTTTCTTATTAATGGTTTCTGCCATTACTTGGACACTATAGTCAGACACTGAAATGTTAGGTACAGTGAAACATGTTATGTGGCTGAAGTCTTAAAGCAGATACCATGTACTTAAAAAGGCATACAAGCTCATTCATTACTGCATTCAAAGACCTGGGTGTAACAATGTAATGAGAAATATTACATAATATGATCTGCAAAGTTATGTTTCATGGTCTGAATGGGACACAACGGTGTACAGAAAAATTTATAATGTAAAAATTTGTAACTATATTTTAGGTGGCTATAAGTACAATATAATTTTTTTTAAATTCTGTATGTCATATTGTTTGTTACAGTAGATGCCCTATAAACTAATGTCTGTACAACTACAAGATTAGTGGTACTTTATGTGAGTGTAAAAAGGAAGCTTCTTCAGATGTTTAAAAAATAACATAATGTGCAATGGAATAATTATGTGGCATGAAATAAATCAAAACTCTAAAATTTTGTTTTAAATATTTTTGAATTTGGTTAATATTTAACAGAAATTGCATTGTGCTGTGTGCAGTGTGATCATTAGTATTCAGTAACAGATTCATATCTGCAACAAAGAAATATCAAGATCAATATGGCATGTAAAATTTCCATTCTTGTTTAGTCCATTGTAAGCAGGCTTCACTAGATAGGACTAAGTTCCTGTTTTTTGTTTGGTAAATGGTAGTCCCAGAAGTAAAATTTGACATTTTTATACTTATGCATTTGTCACAAACACAATCCTAAAGTGACTTCAAATTCAGATATGCAGGTGTGAAGCCTGAACTTTTATTCTGTTTAGGGAGTGTAATGTTAACATTTATTTATGAAAACTATTTTAACATTTGTGTGAATTTCTTATTTGTGTGAGCAGTTACTAGCCCAGGAAGTGATGGATCGTCAGAATTGGATTGGTATTCACCATTCAAATCTTCAAAGTAGGTTTATTTATGAATAATTTCTGAGTTGTATATATGCATTTACAGGAGACACATTACTTTTTAAATATAGTTACATTGCAAGTACTTTGGCTCTCCATTTGTTTAATATTTATGACCCTTGTTATTTGGTGTACTGCTGTAACCACATAGTCATAAAAGAGTCTGAAACAGGTTTGGGAAGTATGTGGCTTATAATCCAGAGTGGCCTGAAGAAAGTGTGATCTGTGGTATTTTTTATACAATTTATTAATAATGTGGCCCTCCATCTGCTGTGTTTATATTCTTGTGCAAATTGGGGTATTACTGTTCTCACTTGATTCCTGTTCATTTCTCAGAAATCTCTATCCTTTTATTTATATATATATACCTCTTTTGCTTCTGGTTGAGATATGTCAATGTCAGAGGCTGAAGGATTGCACAGACAGAAAAGATTTGTAACACTAGACTAGAAGGGCATGATGAATAGATACAATTCTCACTTCTGAGCCTGTCATCATTAGGGATTATTCTTCTTCCTCTGAAGATGTATATTATCAAGTTCAAGTGTAGTTACATTTTTTAAAAATATTATGTATCGTAGTATAAGACAATGATGTGGAATATTTAAGAATATTAATTTGAAGTAAATCCTTCTGCAGAGTAGTAGTGAGAAAAATGACAATCTTTCATTGCTGACTTAAATGCTATGATATCATGATTTAGACATTTAATGTCATATGAAATAATATTGAATGTCTTATGCAGGACTCCGCCTTTAGTTAGCTTTTTGGTTGGTTGGTTGGTTGGTATTGAATTACTTGATTCATGCATAGTGAGCACCTTTCTGATAACTAGTGAGGTTAGCATTTGGTACTTTGTAATGTTTATTACTTGTCAGATGTTTGTTAAAACAATAAATAAATTTTTTTAATGGCATTTATAATTAGCATCTTTCATTATTTTGTAAACCTCATACATAATATGATAAACAACTAAATATAAAATTTGTATAACAAAATATAATATGTATAATTTGAGGTTTTCACAGCGGTGAGTATGAAGGTTTCTGTCTACTGGGTTGGAATTATACTCTGTTATCTTTGTAAATTTTGTTTAGGTTGAGTCCTATTCCACTTTTGCCAATGGGAAGTGGGACAGTTCCTGAAAGTCTGGAACCGTTACTGGAAGATGGGAGTGATATGTCATGGAACAGTGCATTTGCTACACCACTTTCCAACATCCATACTCGGTCCTGTCTTAATTCAGATGAAAGGAAAGTCTTAATGCCAACCGACAGCTCCAAAAGTGTAAGTTATTAAAATCAAAATATCTGATGAAATGAAGATACTGTAGTTGCACACTTATGTAAAATGTGGGTGTTGGAAGGAAGAATGCAATACACTTACAGTGATTGCTACATTCCAAGCAACAAATGAAGACCTAACATTTCAAATATTTTGATTCATTTTTATGTTTAGTTTATGTTAGCTTTCAGAAATTACTTTTACTTTCAGTATTTGAAGCACTTTAAATTGAGCCTCAGTAGACAGATCTACAACATAGGATATTTTTAATATTCCAGATACTTATACATTGTGTAGTGAAATTGTTTTAATTTCTCATTGAGATGTTGAGTTTGAATAGTAAATTGAACAAAATCTTCAATGCCTGAATATTTGTCATTGATCTAGGACAATAGGAATTGAATATTAATTGAGGGGAAACTTTAATGGAGGAAAGTTAGCACAAATTTTTCAGCTGGGACCTTAGAAATGGAACTGTGAATAAAGGGAAATTTTAATGGAGGAAAATGAGCACAAACCGAAGAAATTAAATATTTAATTGCAGGATACCTTCAACACACACACACATGCGTGCAGACGCACACACATGCTTCCAGACACCAAGCCAGTCATTACATATAGCGTGAAGGGAGTATGGGAGGTGGGAACATATATGGACTTCTCACTGAGCCTGTCCTGACTTAGGTGGTAACGTAACAGACTTGTGATCAGAAGTTGTGACATCTATCATGTGCCATAAAACAGTTGAAGTAACTTCACTGGAAAACTCTGCTCACACTAGGGCCTGTGATGTAAACCCCGCACAAGGGCTCCTTGAATCATAAGCAAATTTTTCATGGAATTTTATAGAACCTTAATTTGATATTGTGCATATAAAGAAATTTGAAGTACATCAGTCTGCTTTTTATACATTGAAGCATTAAATGCTGGTGGGACCAAACCCCTCTGGCCCTGATGGTTGCACTACATCTCTGTCCACCTGTGCAAGAAAGATATACATAGCAGTACCAAAATATTTTGTATGATTCACACTCTTACATAATATATTTCATGTATTATACAAATTTATTTATTGTGGCTATCTGTTCCAGCCACGAGTTCTGTTCTCACCTGATGAAAGCCTGGATACTGGAAATTTTTGTGAGTCAAAAGATTTGAACACGACAACACAGAAAGATGTTTCAGGTACTACATTTTTAGTTGAAAATTCAGTTGTGGATAAAACAGAATTAAACATACAACATTCTCTGCTGTCAAGCAAAGAAAACATTTTGTGCTTTTCTACTCCTAGTTGTAAAGTTCTGTCTAAGAAAAATGTTGACACTCCTTTAACAGAAAATTGTGGAAATGTGTGTAGATTAGAAGAAACAGTACTGAATACAGTAAACAAAAGTGTGGACATAAAAGAGAAGTTTAATGAAAGAAAAGATATTGAGGAACTTTCTCAAGGAATAGAGTCGAAATTAATACAGAAAATGCATTTCTCTGGTAGCAAAAAGGAAATGAATCAGTGTAACAGCTTCAGGAGGCATGTTATAATTAAGTCTCCAGATTCTGGTGTGAATGATTTTACTGAAAATAATGTTGAAATTGACTTTGGTAACTCATCTCCTCTTGTGGGACGTGTCAATGCAGGACTGACAGTGTCACGGAAATTGTTTCATGATAACAAACATAAAGGGGTTCATGCAGGAGAGGGTTCTGTTACACAGCATGGAATAGCAGCAGTGCAATTAGAAGAAGACATGGGTGCTGTAGCATGTGATGAAGTCAGTCATGTGAGATTGTCTGGATCTGTAGGTGCAGTAGAATGTTTACAGTCTAATCCAGCAGCTTCTAATGAAATTGAAGTAATTGCTTCACAAGCTCTTCATTCACCTGAAGATTTTCCTCAAGACTTATCAGTCAACACACTGGAAGAAATATGCCAAGTAACAGAACTGTTGGCTGCTAGCACCAACACTCCGATTGAATGTCCCCAAGATGTTGTCAATACAGATAAGAATAGAAAAGCCCCTGTGTGTGATCAGTTATCCTTGCCAGAGAAGTCATATTTGTGCAGGACATCAACTCCAATTGTCTGTCCAGATAAACACAGCAGATTTAATTCTGGGTCAAGAAAAAGGAGAATTAAGTTTGTACATGTTCCTGGCAACAAAACACCAAACAAAAATAGTAAGAATATAAGACTAGTGAAAGAACATATTCAGAAAAGTTTTGAGTTTGAAGAGAAGCCACATGGGGGTGACACTGTCCTGGAGCAGGCTACTTCTGAGTTTAATTCATCAGAAAATAACAGTGCTGTAGATATTGCATTACGGGTGCAGGCCATCAAGTTGACAGGAAACAAATTTAAGAAATTCATATATGTACCTGACAGTATGGAAATGAAGGCAGCATTCACACAAAATAAAAGTATGAATATCTTGGTGGATGATGTCATAAAATCTGCTGAAACCATGGAAAAAGTGATAGGAACAAAGGCAAAACATAATGATGTGAGAAAATTTAATATTTCATGTGACAGGCAAGAATTAATGCCATTTTGCAAGCTACAAGAACCCCTCAACTGTATAACTAGTGGTGAGCCTGTTGAACATCTGAAGAGAATAAATGCATTAACAAGTAGAACAGATGGTACTGTAAAGTATGTTCGCAGCTTGAGATCTTGTTACAACTCTTTAAGTAGAGAAAGGAACAATGATAGCAGCAGTATTAACGAAACATGTGTTCAGGTCAACAGTTTGAGTAATCAGGACAGTATCAAGGAATTCATTAATGCCAGTGGTAATACAAAGGAAGAATGCAATGATGTTTCTTCTGTTTTGTATGATTTTGAAACATGCAAACCAGAAGAACAATCAGGGGCCATAATAAATTTACATGACACAAGAAACTTTCTGCTGAGCCATGAAACAAAAGCACCATTTAATGCTTCAAACACCACATGTAATATGCAAGAACATTTTAATGAGGAATTGGATGAATTGCCTTCAAGTAGCAAGAAAGAATTGGAATATGAATTTTCCAGATTGAGCCAAAGTACAAAAATGTTGGGTTTCAGTACTGTTACAGGAAAGCAAATCATATTATCAGATAATGCTCTGCTTAAAGTCAAGAGATCAACGAATGATATAATGACAGGAGAAGTGGTGAAAGTGATCCCAGACGTTGCTTCCAAGGTTCCTAGTTATAGTTCAAAATGTGTAGAATTGCAGGATACCAAGTTCAATGCTGTTTGTCTAGCAGGTGATTATATTTCTTGTAAACATAGTAATAGCACAACAGAAGAGAAATGTGATGTATCTGATAATGTTTCTAGACAAGGACATGTATTGAACAACAAATTTTATGATATTATAAATTCCTCTGTGATGTGTGCTAGTAATAATAATAAGTTGGAAATAGTAATGCATGCAGAAACTAAAACCCTTCAGAATTATAATTTTGATAAAGCAGTAAATCAAGAAAGTACTCAGAGTCTGTTGGAAAAAAAAAGAGACCAAGAACACACGACAGATTTACAGATAGTACTTGCTGCAGAACATGTTGAGTTCATGCAACAGTTGGCAGATGATGGAAGCATCTTTAGTCAGTGGCCCAATGATGTCCATGATCAAGAATCTGAGAACTGTGAAAAGATCAATAATCCACCAACAGAATCCAAATTTCATGTCAATTCATATACAAGAGAAGGATGTGTATCTTCAAGTCAAAAGGAAACATGTGCCACTACTCATGTGGCCAAAGATCCACTGAATGATGTTAGTGTATCTAATGATGGAGATAAACATTCATCTGGTGAATTAACTTCATTGTGTTCTTCTGGTCATCAGGATATAAAAACATCAATACAAGACTTGCAGCAAGGCAGACTGTTGCATCACAAGAATATTGTTTGCGATAGCACAGTAAGAGAGGAAAAAGAAAATGGCAATTGTCACAAAGTAGTAGAAAATGTGAAATCTAGTGATAATGAAGTTAAACCACATAGTGAGGAAGTTTACATGGAAGAAATATTGAATGCTACAGTTATCAGGCAGCTTTTCAGTGACAGTTTAGACACTTTTAAAATTGAGAATAGAGCCCAGACAACAATAAACAAACCCAAAGATTATGTGTTAAGAGCTGATCACAGTCTGCCGACAGCATTACGTAAAAGAATGCAAAGTGGACACCCAGAAATGGCAGTGTTTCATGCAGCAAGTAGAGAGAGAGATGTTTCATTACAAAGACCCAAAGCTTGTTCCTCTGAATGTGATGCATCAAATGGGATTATGATCAAAACAGTTCCTTCTAAAAGTCAGAAGAACCTGGATGCAGTAAATGGAAATATGTCAACTAAAATGGAACCTGCAGAATTGTCAAGAACAATTGGAAGGAACCGTGTAATGTCAGGTACAGCTTTAAAGAATATTCTGTTCCCTGAAGCTGAACTACAGAAATCTGAGACCATTCAAACAGTTGATACTGGAAGTAATAAAATGGTAACATTGAACACAGCCAATAGTGAAGTTGGGTTACTAGAAGATGTGGGAAAAAATGAGGAAATGTCAAAAACAAATATGTTATTGTCAAGTAATGATAATTCCTTTCAAACACCTGTGACAGATACTAGACATTTATTTCAAGCTGAGAGTTCATCGCCATTGCAACATCCAAACGTTAATTGTCAAAGGGTAGGGGTAGGTAAATCTGTCCTTGACACTACAGAAACTTTATGTTTCTTGTTCAGAACTGAAAATTATTTGCAGCTGCCTCTGCCACAGCGTGTTTCCACAGCAAACTGCCAACCTGTTTCTGTCTGTGAGAAAATTGTGGATATTTCAGACCAACTCTCTGTGGATAATCAAGGGGTTCCAGATAAAAATGTAGCCGTCAGTAGCAGACTTGGTCAAAACCATGGAAATTTATTACAGAGTGTTGGAAATATGTTATACTCTTCTAATAGTCTGGAAGTGGACAGTTACACTACTATCAGTGGTATGAAGATTGTTCCATCGGCAATAGCAATGAGAAATGTGGAGCACAAGTTTCCAAAGATTGGTGCTAATGTAAACAGTACACTGAAAAATGTATTTTCTCCTGTATCAGAAGTTCCAGAGATATTAGATTCTTCATTAATACATACTGTTTCAGAATTTAAACGAAAGGGAGAGCTGCATTCACCTGTTTTACAAGGATTCTCAACAGCTAGTGGAAAGAAAGTTTCTGTATCAGCCACAGCTTTGAATAGAGCCAGACTGTTGTTTACAGAGGAAGAATCTTGCACAGAACTAGTCAAGGATGGGTTAAAAGTTCCAGAATTAAGAACAAATGAAGAGCCACCAATGTTGCAAGGATTCTCAACAGCTAGTGGAAAGAAAGTTTCTGTATCAGCCACAGCTTTGAATAGAGCCAGACTGTTGTTTACAGAGGAAGAATCTTGCACAGAACTAGTCAAGGATGGGTTAAAAGTTCCAGAATTAAGAACAAATGAAGAGCCACCAATGTTGCAAGGATTCTCAACAGCTAGTGGAAAGAAAGTTTCTGTATCAGCCACAGCTTTGAATAGAGCCAGACTGTTGTTTACAGAGGAAGAATCTTGCACAGAACTAGTCAAGGATGGGTTAAAAGTTCCAGAATTAAGAACAAATGAAGAGCCACCAATGTTGCAAGGATTCTCAACAGCTAGTGGAAAGAAAGTTTCTGTATCAGCCACAGCTTTGAATAGAGCCAGACTGTTGTTTACAGAGGAAGAATCTTGCACAGAACTAGTCAAGGATGGGTTAAAAGTTCCAGAATTAAGAACAAATGAAGAGCCACCAATGTTGCAAGGATTCTCAACAGCTAGTGGAAAGAAAGTTTCTGTATCAGCCACAGCTTTGAATAGAGCCAGACTGTTGTTTACAGAGGAAGAATCTTGCACAGAACTAGTCAAGGATGGGTTAAAAGTTCCAGAATTAAGAACAAATGAAGAGCCACCAATGTTGCAAGGATTCTCAACAGCTAGTGGAAAGAAAGTTTCTGTATCAGCCACAGCTTTGAATAGAGCCAGACTGTTGTTTACAGAGGAAGAATCTTGCACAGAACTAGTCAAGGATGGGTTAAAAGTTCCAGAATTAAGAACAAATGAAGAGCCACCAATGTTGCAAGGATTCTCAACAGCTAGTGGAAAGAAAGTTTCTGTATCAGCCACAGCTTTGAATAGAGCCAGACTGTTGTTTACAGAGGAAGAATCTTGCACAGAACTAGTCAAGGATGGGTTAAAAGTTCCAGAATTAAGAACAAATGAAGAGCCACCAATGTTGCAAGGATTCTCAACAGCTAGTGGAAAGAAAGTTTCTGTATCAGCCACAGCTTTGAATAGAGCCAGACTGTTGTTTACAGAGGAAGAATCTTGCACAGAACTAGTCAAGGATGGGTTAAAAGTTCCAGAATTAAGAACAAATGAAGAGCCACCAATGTTGCAAGGATTCTCAACAGCTAGTGGAAAGAAAGTTTCTGTATCAGCCACAGCTTTGAATAGAGCCAGACTGTTGTTTACAGAGGAAGAATCTTGCACAGAACTAGTCAAGGATGGGTTAAAAGTTCCAGAATTAAGAACAAATGAAGAGCCACCAATGTTGCAAGGATTCTCAACAGCTAGTGGAAAGAAAGTTTCTGTATCAGCCACAGCTTTGAATAGAGCCAAACTATTATTTTTAGAGGAAGAAGCAGAAGGAGCTTGTACAAAGAAAAATGTTCATGAAGTGAATTTTTCAGATTTCAATGTAAAACAAAAAATAGTTTCAAAGACTTTTCAGGAGTTGTTACCTACAAGTGTAAATCATGATTGTGTATCAGCTGAAGCTCTAAACAGAAACACAGAGTTTAGTTTAGAAGAAGAACAAGCTGCATGCATAAGTATCAGTAATACAAACTATTTAGAGTTTGAAAAACCTTCTCTGATTACAGAGACATCTGCACAATTGGAGAAAATGTCAGTTTCAAAGGAAAAGCCAAGAAAAGTAAAAGTGAAACTTTCTAGAAGAATTGCAGTTCAAAATAAATCAAATTCATTGTTTGAAATACCTCAGTCAGAACAAATAAATTCTTGTAGACCATTCTTTTTTTACGTAAATGAAAGAGATCGACAAGATGGTAAACAAAATACTTGTATTTCAGATGAAACATATGTTAAAGCAGGGACCTTAAATAGATTTACAAACACACCCGAATTTAAAAGAAAATTGCATCACATTTCATGTACTGAGGCTGACAGTCACAGCACAGGCATTACTGCTGCTAAAGTTACAGGGGTTAAGGAGAGATGTGATACAGTGGTAGTTACACGCCCACCTAATGGTGTTACTACAGAATGTAGCAAAACAGATAAAGTATCAATGAGTCTTACTCAGGAAGTGCAGGAAAGTGCAGCCGCTCTATTGGCAGATGAAGCAACGTTTGATTCTCCATCCTGGGTTGTGAGTTATGTGTCTTGCCCTGACATGTTATATGATCAGGATGCTGCCCCAACTGCTCTGGTCTGCTCTGAGGATAAAGACAGCAGTACTGTGACAATAGTGGATCCTGGCAGTCCAGTGTTGGGTTCTCATGATCGCTGTAGGAAGAGGCGAAGGGTCAAGACGATTTCTGATGACCTGGGACACAGCTCTAACATACCTGCCAGTTCATCATTCAAGGTGAACCACTTATATTTCATGATACTATATTCTATACTCTTCTGTAAAAATTAATATTGTTGTTCCTCGTGTGACATAATGTTAGCTGTTGTTTTGTATGGGTGAAACCTGGTCTTGTATGTTCAGGGAAGAATGCAGCTTGAGGGTGTTCATTCTGTTTGAATCTTGGCTGAACTATTGGCTATTTTGATTGAGGTTTTTATGATTTCCCATAGTCTCAGTTGTCAGGTGATTTGTGGGCTGTTTAATAACAGTGTTTGAATGGAAGAGATTACGTGGCATTGAATGACATGCTAATGTGATTTTGAGTAGTGAGTAGGTAGGAATTTAAAATGAGGCAGTTGTTTGGAGATAGTATCAGAGCATTTGCTCTGGGAGACTAAGTTAAACCACTACAAACATCAGGATAGCTTATAACATTGCCAAGATTGAAACTGGGTACCTTCTGAATACAAGTTTAGAGCATTACTACTATGCCAGCGTCTTCTGTCACAGACAAGGACTTTTAAATATGCCACATTCCTTACCTACCCACGATCCATGAGCATTTTTCAATCTAATTTAATGCAGTATAAAGTGTGGTAGAAACAGTGTAATTAAAGCAATTTATTTTGTAAAGTTGGGTTTGCATTGCATGTCAGGTTATAACTTCATATATCATTGATCATTCATATAAATTATGAAAATTTTCACAATTTAGCTGTTTGAAGGAAAAAGTATAGTTTTAAGATTTCTTTCAAATACTGAGTCTTCATTTTTGATCAACTATTTGAATGTTTCACATATGAACAAACAAATCTTTCATGTTATTTAATTTTGAATGGCATATAATCAACATCTGGAAATGTGTTTTGTATTTCAGTTGCCTTATGGAATGTGTGAACTGTATGGAATATACTTTTTCATTACTTCCACAGTGAAGAATGAGAATACATAAATTACATGATGGTGTGAATTATACAGTGAAATTTTGAATGAGGAAGAATGTATTTTGGCTTTGTAGCGGTTTTGAATATTATGAAGCTTGTAATTAATATCTAATTATAATAGTCTTACTGAATCTGTACAAAAAGCATGTAACAAAGTTGTAATTGATTGAAAGGTTCCTTACAAGAATTCTACATCATCAGCTGGTGATATTTCTACTCCAGTACGCCTCTGCCCAGTAAAACGGACTGCTAGGCATTTAGAGTTTGGAACACCATTTGCGAAGCACTTGAGAACTCCTGAACTGAGGAAGGAGACTGGCTGTCAGGAACCATGCAGAAAAGAACTTCTTATGGGGGAGAGGGAGGTGTGTCCAGAGGTGGCTGCAGGTCGAAAGACAGCAGGAGAAGAACAGGCAGCACTTGTAAGGAGCAGAATAAGTTCTGGAAACAGTCGAATGCGGCCGTGCAAGGGCAGTTACTATGTTCGGAAAGAGGAGCGACACTTGCAGATGAAATGGCGAGAGGCTGTTTGGGGTACCCTGCCAGGCCAGTACACATACAACCAAGTAAGCCCATTGTTGTTCATTTTTGTGTTTACGGCAGTGTTTGCCATCTAGTGGATATCTAATTGCAACTTTAAAGTAGTGGATGAAAGTAATTGCTTTATATCACAATTGTTTGGTTACCTTTTTTGTTTTGTAATTGGCAGATCCCTTTCAAATTTATGCTTGGAGACTTGTTATCCTACCGAGTTGTTGTTGTTGTTGTTGTTGTTGTTGTTGTCTCTCTCTCTCTCTCTCTCTCTATCTATCTCTCTCTCTCTCTGACTGGCATGACCACTTCCAAATCTGTTCCAATTCATTGTGTAACTGGTAGTTGAAAGCTGGGGACATTTACGGATATAATATCATTACTTCTTTTAAATATTGGTAATTTTGCTTGACAAGGTGAAATAAAGTGTGAATGTATTTGCTGGCACTACTGTGAAGTACTGAAAAATCTGTCAGGAATTCTAATAGGAGACAGCTGAATAGGCCTGATGAAGCTGCAGTAGGCTTGCAGACCAATAGTTGATGTTGAATTGTTTTCACTGTACTGGAAGGTCTCTGGTAAGAGCTACTCCATGTGTCATATGAATATGCACATAAATTACCAGGTGTTGCTATTAGGATTTATGTATTTAATATACAGATCTTTTAAATAATTATGTTTTTCTCTGTACCTCCACAGCTTCTGGAATTTGGAGTGAAAGAAAGTGTTATAAATATTACAGCAGCGAATGCAGCTGAATTCAGATTCTCTGCATGGGACTACTACAGGTTTGTTAATATCATTACATTGCATTAGGAAATTCAGATAATAGTGGTAATACCTACTATGTTTTATAGTTAACACATCCTTACACCCAAATTGAGTTAACATCATTCCTCATCTGAAAGTTTGGTAATTGATTTAAGCCATTTTATTCATATTTATTATTTAGTAGAATGCCTTCTTTTGTGTGCATATATCTGCACATACTTCTGTATAATTTTCATTCTGTTTCAGCCAGTCACTGTGTCTGAGGAATGTAACAGGTATACCTGTGGGTGATGGTGCATGTCTTGTACTTGATTCCAAGGGAACTGCTGGTGTGGAGGAAGTTGTTCAAGCATTCCTCAGTAGTCCTGGCATAGAACCTATATTGGTGCCTGCAGGTTGGGTTCACAACCATTATCGCTGGTTGGTTTGGAAGCTTGCTTCTGTAGAACGCAGCTTTCCTCTGCAGTTTGCTTCCAGGTATGAAAACTTAGCAGTTACTTATTGAAAATTATGTCATGTTCTTCCTTCTTAAGTTGTATCCACATTACATACATTTACTCTTGATAAAAGTTTCATACCATCATTCAATGTCACTCCAGTTTTTGTCACATCATTTTATCTCTGTCACATGATTTGTCCAATGACCAAAATTTTGGTGTAGCTGTAATGACCTAGATGCATATTTATGAGGTACCTGGTCTGGATTTCAACCAGGTTATCAGCTGTCCTGGCTGAATTTTTCTTTGTTTTCCTCAGTCTTTCCAAGCATAAATGGGTAGTACCTTCAAATAGGTAATGATTGGCTCCTTCCACATCATTACATACTCATTCTTTTGTATCGTTTGACATATTAAGTTGAAAAACAGCTGTGTTTGTAATCTACAGTCAATCATAGTCCATATTATGTTTCAATTAGCTGATAAAAAAGAGGTGTTTTGTATTTGCTTATTGTTCTCATTTTAAATTTAGTCACTTGTATTTATTTTACCATCCAAATGTTCTAGTATATCCAATGACAGTAAGTAATAACACTGCCCATGTCAATAGAAATTCTTTGATATGTGAGGTTCATTAATTCCACAAGTAAGTTCAGTTTCAGTATAAAAAAATTGTTACAAAAGACAGCACACAAATCCTGTTTACTTTTCATCATAATCTGCTCTCTTTTTCATACATATGTATCACTGGTGTACTCTGCTGTGGAATGTTTTAGGTACTCTTTAGTGGTTTGTTTTCCCCACTGCCCTCAGCATAGTTCTTGATTGGTTTATCTTTGATGTCTGATCCCTTGAAGTAAATCTTTCTCCTTTGGATGCATAATTCAGGCAGGTCCAATGCTGCAGCATCTCAACTCCTTTTTAGTAAAGCAAACAAATTCTTAGCAGTGAGGCAATCTCAAGAACACATTTACATCTCATGATCTCCACCCTGTAACTATCAGTTGAGGCAGTTAGTATGTGTCAGAATAGCCAGCTTCTGGATAGAGAATTTTTGGACTGAATGAAAATTATTTTAGGAATGCTGTGCATATAACACGTTACATTTTTCTTTCTCCATAGGTGCCTCACACCCAATATGTTGTTGTTTCAACTCAAGTACCGTTATGATCGAGAAGTGGACCACTATCAACGACCAGCCCTAAGAAAAATCCTGGAGCATGATGATTCAGCTGCTAAAAGGCTTGTTTTGTGTGTTGCAAGGATTATAAAAGTAAATTGTTCATCATTTGGTCCCTTAAGCTATATTAACTTGCTTTGATAGCTGAGTTAAAAACAGTATAATGCATTCACTCTTTTTTTCATCAGAAATATTTCTGTATTTCTGGCTAGATAAACTCATTGACAGAACTGTAATTAGGATTTAAAGGCAGTGGAAAGAGGCTTTTGGTATTTGACAGAAGGAGTTCTAGTGTTCATGAAATAATTTTCTTTGGATGTTGTCTGTTATCTTTTCAGGTATTATGCCATGTGGCCTGCCATTGTTACATAGCATCTTTTCAGTGGTCTTCTTAAACTTCTCTTTCCTCTAGCCTTGTATCTTATAAAGCTTATGTCATTCTATTATAGTTTCCCACTTTTCCTACATTTTGTGTCAAATTAGTTCTGTAATTTTATATGAATAGATGACTGATTGACTTTAATTGTTATAAAAGTCTTTATTCTGTTTATGATATATATGATACCTGCAGTTGTTTTATTTAAGATGTTCATAATCTCTTTTTCTTTGCTTTTGTAATTTTTCAGACTTTACTTCCATATGCCTACACAGGTCTTGTCAAAGTTTTGTAAATGTTGAGTCTTGTAAGTTTTTGAACTGCAAAAGTTTGAATACTTGTCCATTGTTTGGATAGAAATGGTACACATTGTTTTAGAGGCTGGCTCTATATCTGCCTTCAAGTAGGTGGGGAGGTTACCTGCTATGTGAGTTTCATTAGGTAAAGCTAGTTCTAACATCCAGCTGACATTCATTTGATATATAGTACATTTCATATACCTAGACAAAATGCTCATTTCATTGCTGCCTCCAAAGGTTAATTTGCTTGTTCTTATTTCATCTTTACTACTCTTTTTTACTTTGAAATCTTTTTTCATTCTGTGTGTATTGTATTTCAGAGGCAGTAGCATGGCTTTTGTAATATTTAGTTCCATTTTCTTATTTTCTTTCTGGTGTTCTGTTTCATATTTTGCATGTAATTATAACCTAATTATGTCATAGATAGTTTTCTGTATTTGCTGTTTACTCTATTATACATGTGTCAGAGAACTGAAAATTCACAACACAGCCTTAGTTTTATTTCACACTTCTTGAAGTAGATAATATTGTCTGTTTGTAGGTCACTAATAAATTAATATTTTCTTAGGATGTCCCAGGTATCTGTATCCTCTTTGTCTATATTTTAATGTAGTTTTAGGTGTTCTTTTCTCTTTGCAGTGTGAATTTGATACATTTTTTGTCTGTATCGATTTGTTACCCTTTAAGGAGGCTACTGTGTTTATTATTTATTTCCTATTTGTTCATTATGAATTCTGTCCATGTTTATACAGTGTTTCTATATGGAAACTTCAGTTCGGTAGTCTGTACCATGCCCTTTTGTTCTGTGGCCCATCTGTAATTAACTAACTTGTGGATCAGAGCCTGTTTTGAGAGATTGTCTGTCATTCAGCTAGTCCATAAATATCTTGTCATGCTATGTGCCCTGCCCATCTTGTTCCACCCATTTACTGCTACCCTATAAAACTACAGATGTGACCATAGCTTTGCAAAATTTTAATTTCATTCCCTTTGTTTTGCTTTCAATCATATTAACCTAATTATTTGAAATGTTAATGCAGTTTTTCTTACTGCAGCTGGACTGCTCTGAAAAGGACTTGCACTATGAACTGGAGCTCACTGATGGTTGGTATAGCATCACTGCAGTTGTGGATCAGGAACTGTGCCAGCGTATTCAGCGAGGTACTGTTGCGGTTGGAACAAAACTAATTTCTTATGGGGCAGAGCTACTCAACTGTGAACAGGGATGCTCACCCCTTGAGGTGAGTCTTCTGCTTATTATGATGTCATCTAGGATACAAAAAAATTGTCACTTGAACTGAACCATTTTACCAGTAAAGGGTGATGAAATGTAGTCAGTGCATGGCTATATGTAAATTTGTATTCTTTCTGCTTATGAATTTATAGTAACTTGAGTTTTGTTTTGCCGTAAGAAACAGCAAGAATTGAAAGGTGTATTTTGTTGCAGCACATATATTTTCCAATAGTGTTCTTTTCAGTTTTGCATATGTTACTGGCCTTGATGTTTATACACTGAAAATACAAATGTGTTGTTACAAAGCTAGTTGTATTACAGATATCACATTGCACAATCAGAAAGATGTTCCCATATATATTGTTAAATATTTGCTGTATTATTAGAGAGAATACTCTAAAACTTAGAGACTTATTTGACTATGAAAATAATAAAATGTTTGTGTGTTCTAATTAGATTGGAAGTGATGTGAAGCTGAAACTTTGTAGCAATTCAACTCGACGAGCTCGCTGGGATACTAAGTTGGGCTTCCACACACATCCAGGACCATTGCCCGTCTCCCTAACTTCCATATTGCCTTCTGGTGGGATTGTCAGCTGTGTCTCAGTAACTGTCGTCAGGGCATATCCTTTGTTGTATGTAGAAAAGCTAGATGAAGGCAGATCAGGTAAGTTCTTAACATTTTACCCTTTATTGTACTAAGTTTCGTATGCTCTGTTTAAAAGATAATTGTTTCTTATATACTTCCAGATCGGTCAGTTCTGATGGCACAATATTAGGCATCTTTCTATTGCAGCTGTCATTTCCCTTTTGCAAAAATGAGACCCTTCCCTAGTCACAAACAGACATGATAATATCCATGTAGTTCAAATACTGACCTGCATGGATGTAAAGATGAATTTTCTTTCAGTAGATCTGCCGAATATATGTTAAATTGTCAGCTTTCAGCATTTGACTTGGTATCCCTGAGTTTTGTACTGTAATTAATAATTCTAGAGTGGATATCAAAATAAAGGTGATGTAGATGTATCCTACTTGAAAGTTAGTTACCTACTTTCAGAACAGTGTAAATTATATGTAGAAAAATCTGTGTAATATCAAAGTACAAACTTGAACTTACATCTCAGATTTCTGCTGTTTTCATTATCTAATTTATGAATAAATGAAATGCATGTCTGTAATTCTTGTTAAATCATCAATCTGCCAGGTATTAGGCCATGTGGCCTGTTATGATTTCTTGCCATCTCTTCATTGATCCTTCTCCTAGGTTTGTATTCTATAATCAGTTTTGGTATTCTTTTGTTTTCATTTTCTTATTAAGTATTGTGTATAATATATCACTTCCCTGTATGTAATAGCTCAGTTGTTAGCACTCATGTTTCATATTTGGGAAGTGTCAGGTCAAATCTCTGTATGGAGACTAGGTGTCCTGACCTGTTTGACAGTTACAAGTAAATGGTGGGATAGTACTACAAATTGGCCTGCAACTGCTTACATCCACATCCTGTCTAGTTCATTGTTCATTACTCATCCTATCAGCAATACTGTATAGACTAAACAGCTGACATTGTCATTAAATGAACTGCAAGTACAGAAATAAATATCTTATTGTGTTTCAACCTTCAGGGATATATATGCCATACATATTTCTTTTAAATGCACTGCTTTATACTTTTCACTATTCCAGTAAGTCGCTCAGTCTGGGCAGAGGAAAAAGCAGCAGCTCAGTGGCAACGAAGACATCAGGAATGTGTTGAACAAATATACAGCCAATTGAAACTTGAACTTCAACAAAAGAACAGCAGTCAGAGGCATTTGAAGTCTCAACATCATGTACCCAATGCTAAAGAACTAGCACTCATATGTTCTGGTGAAAAATTATGTGACATTTTAGAACTGGCTCCTGATCCAGCATCAGTAGAGGTAATGCATTTTAGTAACATAACTATTGACACTGTATGAAATTGCAGACATCCAGTGCTCAGAAACTCTCTGTTCTCTTTTATTCTTTATTGACTATGCTTTGTAGATTATATGCAGTCCAACTGTCCATGTGTTACACTAGCATACTACTAAATTATTAATGTTGGAGTTAAAGTATGGCTGCCAGCCCCATAGTACAGCAGTTTAAATCCTCTGTCCCCATATGACACTGGTTAAGGATGTGTGAAGAGTTTGCATTCTTTCTTTGTGTTTGGTTCTGTACAAAATTGAGGGAAAGTGTATATACCACTTATCATGTATAATGGACAATGTCAGTTATTTTATTTCAGAATCTGTCAGTTACACATTATCACCCGACATATTCAGTCAGGCCTGCATGTCACATGACATCATTAATTTTAGTCATTTTTTGCATGAATAATTTTTTAGATATTTTTTAAGTCTTTGGTATGCATTAAAGGCTGAAAATATGAACTTTATATTCATTCTCAGGTCCAGTGACTGAGGTTATTGCTTTCAAACAAATCCATCTGAGTAGGTGCCCCTCTTTCCTATACCTGAAGATGAAAACAGACCCAGCTTTGAAATGTTGTGTATTTTTTAGAATACCATATGATGGATGAAGTCCGAAAGCTCAGTATTCCACATAGGAGGAAGGTTCAAATCATAATCTTTATAGTGGCCTTGTAAACTAGTGACTGTGCATGATATTTAGGTTGTGTTTGGATTTTATTTGTGCTGATGGGGATATGGATCACTTTTTTTGAGGACCACCAAATCTCTAAAGCTGTGTAAATAACATCCTCATATCCTGCTGATATTACAGGACTTTCTTTTAACAACAGGCATTGTTAACTGAGGAGCAGAAATATGCAGTAGCTGACTACCAGAGGAGTAAACATGAGAATATGCAGCAAGAACTTGAAGCCAGGGTAAGGGAGAGATTGAAGGATACAGCTGTAGTTTCACGCAACGTTACACCTTTGTTTAAAGTACGATGTGTGGACCCTGGCACACCTAAGTCAACTCAATCAGCCATGCTTTCTGTGTGGCGTCCATCAGAAGATGTGATGCAACTGCTGAAAGAAGGCATAACAGTCACATTGTTCAGTATTTCTGCTGTTGGTGTCAGGTAATCAGTTTGAGAATAATGGTTATTTGTAGATGCTGTATGCAAAGTTACAAATAATGCATTTTGAATATATGTATACTACAAAATGGATTACACCTTTCCCTTCTTGTCAGTGAAGGATTTAATTTTTTACAAGAGGTCTTTGTTACGCAGAGGTGTGTAATATTCAGGTTATCTTGGAAGCCAAAGGTGCAGATAGTTTCTTGACTTTTGGGTTATTTAAATATATTTTATCAGATACACAGTAAAATTTTGTTTAGGGGTGCTCATGTTTAGTGCAATGGAGTGGAAGTTATAATGACCTGTTCAGAGTCGGTTATCGTAGGATTTGCCAGGAAGGACTGAGAAAAACAACAAAATATCTCTGTCAGGTTAGCTGCTGTTCTAATTGAGATTTGAACTAGGTACCTTATGAATACAAGTCAGATGCAGTTACTACTTGAATTGGTCTGCCAGGTTTGACAAGACAATGGTTGGTTGTAATTAAGTAAGTTATAGTGTTATGCAGTGAATTAGCCTCATCAAATACCAGTTGTTTAATACAGTGTTGACTGAAAGTTTTGGTTTACATTTTATGACCATATAGAACCAGTAGTGCCATTTGTTTAATACAGCGTTGACTGAAAGTTTTGGTTTGCATTTTATGACCATATAGAACCAGTAGTAAGTACATATAATTTATTTATCACCAAATGTCAGGTTGAGTGATCAGCCCTCTTTGATTTGTAGTCAGTAGTTCCTGAGTTTGTATCTTGGTCCAGAGTCCAGCTATTTTGTCTGAGTTTATCATGGTTTTTTCAGTCCCTCTAGGGGAATGCTGGGATAGTACCTTATAATAGTCTGTGAATGCTCCTTTCACAGCCTTTTCCAGTAATCATCTTGACATTTGACACTGCATAATCTACTCAGTTGTGAAGATGTTACTTAATAACCCAAGAGTTAGTCAACCACATTCATTATCTGAGTTTATTCTACGAGGCTGGTCTACAAAGTAAGTTTCCCTGGGGCCGTTTACAGAAACAAAACACAATTTCATGGGAATATTTATTGCAACAGATACAGCAAGTGTCCAGCTATTTTTCAACATATTCGCCACCGGAATTGAGACATTTGTCATACCGTGGGACCAACTTTTGAATACCTGTGTCGTAGAAGTCTGCCGCCTGGGATTGGAACCACTGTGTGACAACCATCTCCGCCTCTCTTTCATTCTCAAAACGCTGACGCTGACGCTGACCGGACAGGAATTTCTTGAGGTGTAGGAAAAGATGGAAATCACTGGGAGCGAGGTCCGGGCTGTAGGGTGAATGATTAAACACCTCCCAGCTGAACTCCTGCAGGAGACTTGCTGTCTGTCGAGCCGTGTGCGGCCTAGCGTTATCACTGACCGCACTTCACAGTCGGCGGGGGCTGGAATAAGAACCTCCATCTTCAACAGCTGCAACGATGCTACTGTGAGAACGCGGGAAGTGCCGTTAGTGCATGCGCCATGCTACGTCATTGCTCTATCACGTACGCACAGTCGCTTCGCGCAATATAAGGTTTGCTAGCTGTGGGACGAGTGGGAAACTTACTTTTGGGACGCGCCTCATATATACTCTTTTTCTTCCAGCAAAATGATGACATTTTTAATTGATATAGTTGTTTTGTGAAATTTAATTTTATGATGAGCATGTGCTTTTCTTTTGAGTTGCAAATAAGTTCCACTTGTTTTAAGTTGAAGTGCCATATCATAGTTCTTTTATTGTGCTTTCTGGAAGTTTTATTGCAGTCTGCAGGGATCTAACAGAAAATTTACAATTATTTAAGTGCATTAAGCCAATATAAATTCACATTTGAGGATTCTGTTGACAAGAATTTGTATAATGAATGTAGCTTACATAATACTGGAATGTAATTTTAATCTTTTATATTGGCAGGAGTGGAGCTCTTCAACTTTCTGCTGGGAGAAAGACAGCTTACAAACCATCTTCACGTCACAGTTGTGACTACCGTAAACGAAGAGTAACAAGTTTAAGTGAAGCTGCATGTACAGATTTCTGTCCACCATTTGGAGAAATAGATGTTGTAGGAATGGTTACTTACATTGGTGCTGCTGTACAAGGGAATTCTGGCTTCCAGACAGTGTATTTGGCTGATACGGATTTTAATGTCTTGGGGCTGTCTTTTTGGGGTGGTGTCAAGGTATTTTTAAATGTGTATGATGTGTAGATCAGATAATCAGGTACTAAGAGCTTTGATTTTAGAAACTTAAAGTAGCTGCATGTAATAAGTGCTGTTTGTTTTATTTATACACTGAAGTTGTTGATACCTAGTTGTTCGTTCACCATCATTGTTTCACTAAAGGCATATTCAAGGTCATTATGCTTATTTAATTTAGCACTATGCATTATAAAATGCTGGAAAATTGTGAAAGGACAAGAGAAAAATTCTCCATTACAGGTAACTCTCGGTTTATGAACGAGTTACGTTCCAAGGTGTTCATTATGTGTATCTTGCATTCCTGAGCTATTACAATACGTATCGTATACGTTAACAGCCATTTTAAAGCATTAAAACCATGTACTAAACATCGAATGGTCTATACAATACGTTTTATTGTGTATGTATGCGTTATGCAAGAAAACATTCTACACAGCGTGGCATGTAAACCAACGTTTTTTTACTGGCTAGATTAGTTTTATTAACCAAGAACAGTTCAGTATAATTATTTTATAATAATGTTCTGATAATTATTGTAATAAATACATTTTTAAAGTTTATTTATTTAAATCTTACAATTATGTTCACGATATCTTTGGCTTTTCATTTTATAAGGAACTCTATCTATTGGCGACTTTAAGAAATTTTGAATGAATTGTGATGTTCGTTATAGAGAATGTTCATAAACTGAGAGTTGCCTGTATTCAGAATAATTTTTTACTACTACTATATTTTAATGTTAAGAGGGAAATATATTTCTACTAATGGAAGAAAGTTATTGCATGAACACCAGCGAGGAAAGTGTTAACATTGTATGACAGTATGCATTGCCAGTCAGCATTTTTATTTAGTTCAGCATAGTACATATCTCAGAAGTAAGTTTCCTATTCTAGAGATATGGCTCAGTGTAACAATCTTCTGTTCCCCTAACTTAGAAAAACCAAGATAGTCAAAAGGTTTGTTTATGTAGGGATTATTGAAGACAGTGCATTAGAGCAGATGTTGGTGATTCAAAAAACAGCTTGAGAGGTGCTTCAGCACTGACTAAAATTATGGAACAAGTGTGTATGTACTGAAGGAACGAAATTTTGGAAAATGAAAGTGTTCATTAATTTTGTTTATACATTTGAAAGACTAATAATTACACATGATAATTTGCCAGCAATTTGGTTGGGAAGAGGTCCTTAAACCAAGAGCACTGGTTGCTGCCAGCAACCTACAGTGGCGTCATGGTGCATCTGTCCGTTGGGTTCTGTGTGCCTATATCTCAGAGCTCTCCAGTTTCTCAGTAAACCCACGTCAACCACACCTTCAACAGGCTCTTACCTCACTACGTCAAGAAATTGGTCAGCAGGTACCACTACAATTTTATTTAAATATTATAAATCTTACTTTCTTTTATAAATCAAGAATGGTGTTAACATGTATTTGAGAAAAAACATGCTATAGAGTTAATTAAATCTTAATGTTACATTTGCTTGCTTTTAGGATTTTGATGTCTTTTTTTCTGCATGTGAAGATAAAGTATCAGCACTGTTACGTGGATGTACATCTTCACTGTCCAGGGTGCATTCTGGAAGAACTACTTTTGGTGACTCACCCCAAACAAGTGTTACTAAAGGAGTTCGTAGACCTTTGATGAGGAACCCAATAAATTCATCTAAATCAGTTTCACCACAAGTGGCTTGCACCAGGAAAAGAATGCCATTGTTGTCCTCACCACCATGTTCACCCCAAGACAATGTTATGCTTATGCACAGTTCAAACATGGGAATCAACAATTCACCAGTGGAGCAAAGACTACATAAGCTTCATCAGTATGGTGAACCACCACCACTGCCTCCACTTGTAATGATACCAGTTCAGCCTGTCTTTTTAAAGGAGTTTCATATACCATTAAGAATAGAAGGACCGCTTAGCAGTGTTGATAGTTCTGCTCTAAGCTTGGTCAATGATCCTGGTTGATTCATAGCATTTAGGTGAATAAATTTGTATAATTAATAGTACAAACAGTAATCAGATATATTTAGTTACATAATATTAAAAAAATTCTGTGATAAAATTCATATTATATTTGGTTATTTTAGTCCCTTCTGTTCCCAATTTTAAAGATTTAAAAATGTTTGTTTTCAGGTGACTTTTATTTGGTTTAAAGTAGTATTTCTGTTTCTGTTGTAATGCAGGTGAACAATAAAATATAAATATAAATAATAGTGATTTGATAACTGATACTCAAAAATCACATTACTGCCAGTTACTCAGTATTTGAAATAGAGGTTATTCCATTATTGGAATAATTATATTCATGTGGCTAGTAGCTGCAGTAGGTAGTGTTGCCCGTGGAACAGGATCCAGAAGTCCTTTCCGCAATGTAGTAACTAATATTTGTCTTCTCCCACTTAGTTACACCTTTCTCGTAGATGTTTCTCATGTTGCCAGTTGGTCAGACTGCTCTTTGGCATTATCAATAACTTAACTACAAATGATATAACAGGTTTGATATACTGTGGCCTCTGCAGCTGTCTATTTGGCAAACTAACAACAGTGAGCTGCAGTTGGAAGTAGTTTCAGGTTCTGATATTGTTACATCATTGAAGTAGGAAACATTACTTTTGACAATGTACATGTGTAATTGATCTCTTCAGGCTGATGGCTGAACTTGAAATGACCAGTGTTCTCTTCTCTGCTTATTTCTTTTTTACATTTACGTTATTTTTATATACTTGAATTTTCCAGTATCAGTGATTATGGTCACTACTTAAAATAACTATTTCCCACATGTATGTTCACTGGATCAGCAGTCATTAAAAATCACTGAATTACTTGTTTGTATAATGTAATGTTTTTTCATATTCTACTTGGTTGTATGCAGTAATATTTTGACAGTTTATAAGCCAATGAGTGTAAGTTAGGAACATTGATTCTTTAGGTTTGTGGAGTGTAACATATTATTAATATTACTGAAACCATTTTATGTAAATGAAAATATAGTTATTAAGCAATATATTTTACATAAAATGCTTTTTGTACTTACCTTTGATGTTAATTTCATATGGGTAAATTAATAAAACCACTTTGATTCTTATACATAAGTTTAATGACTTACACTCATTGGCTTCTGATCTGTCCATCTGTAGTACCAATATGTGCCTTGAGAAGAAACATTTTTCAAATTTTGTAATGCTGTCAGTGGCTTAACCAGGATTTTTTTCTGATGTTATGTGACATTCTGTCATACTGACGTGTCTTTTCATGTAATGCAAAAGCAAAGCATCTTCCTTCAGCTTTCAATGTGAAGACCAGGATTTTTTTCTGATGGTATGTGACATTCTGTCATACTGACGTCTCTTTTCATGTAATGTAAAAGCAAAGCATCTTCCTTCAGCTTTCCCATGATATTCAACATCCATTTCTCAGTGCTTAAAAATGCTGATTATTTTAATGGTTAAAAGCTTAAAATGTATCTTTCTTTCCCGCTTGTATCATCTGAATAGTGCTGTCTTTCTTTATATAAATAAACTTATTGTATTTGCCAAGGTATAATGCATGCCCCACTTCTGAAAGATTAAATTTAAAAAAATATTTTTACAAATTAGTTACTTAAAATATATTTAATTCTTTAGTTTGTAAATACAGTAAACATTTATTAATGTGTTATATGTTTTGGATCTCTTTCATTGAGATTT
The DNA here is from genome assembly GCF_000696155.1 of Zootermopsis nevadensis. The sequence goes on from NW_019060266.1 coordinate 553,351, forward strand.
TACTGTTTCTCAGCTATATAAATTTGCCTTTTATGTGCCAATTTTGCAGAATTTATTGAATTGTTTGTAAGTGATAATGTACTGAGTTAATAATAATAATAATTTATCTTATCATACATCTTTGGTGGAATCTTCCTGTAATTGAATGTGTATGAACATAATGCAGTAATATTTTCTGGAAGTATTTGGAATATGAAATATTTATTATATGTGGACAAATAATGATGTCAGTTTCAACACTGGTCTTGTTACCAAATTAGTCATTTGCAGCACTGATGCACCTAGCTGTCTTAGTGCACTGCTCATGCTAAAAGTATAAAATTCTGTTATTTGCTGTGTGTTAACATGGATATCAAGTGTCCATGACAGAATGGCAGTTTATTTTTCCTTTAAAACATTAATAAGACATAAAATATTAAGGTGTCATCTTCTGGAATCGAGTGTTCTAAAATTTGAACAGTTTAAATAAAATTATCATTATGTAAAATGTTAAGCTGAGAAACCAATGATGACAAACATACTCTATCTCTAGCTAAAGCATCATATTAAGCAACAAGAATGTCTGGAGAAGAGAAATTACAAGTAATATAACAGATGAGCCCTAATGTTCTCAGTGCCCCTGAATGTGCATAGGCAACATGGTAGTGAAAATGCAATTTGCTAACATAACACTGAGATCCTTAATGCAGTCAGTACACAAAACTGAAATGTTGATGTAATTAAATTGGATACTGTTGTGAAAGTAAGTTTAGTTTTATGAATGTTAAGTTCAGTATGGTTTTCATCACACCACTGTTGTGTCAAATTAGTATCTGCTTGAGTATACATAAGGAAAAAGTACAAATATCTCAGGAGATTTTATGTTGTTTGTTAGTTTAAATTTTTATGTAAGTGCTGGTACCACGAGTTACAGCACATATAACAGGTTTGTGTCAATAAATATGTAGTTTCATACTATGAATAAGATTTGTCACTTTGAAGCCAGCCCCTCTCTTTATATTTTTATAGTACAAGTGAAAAGAAAATTGTTGTGCAGTCTCTTGATGCTTTAACCCTTTAAAGTCTAGTGATTAACATATTTACCTGCACAGATGAAAGATTCAAAAATGTGTTTCACCATTCCATGGAGATTTACTAATTTCTTTTAGGTTCTCATGGCAATTATCTGGGATTTTGTACTCTGTCGTCTTGTAGAAGTTGACCAACATTTCAGGGCAGCCTGAAAATGGAGAGAGTAAGTACTTTTGAAATGTGCAAATTAATATTATACAGAATTACACTTCTATAAAAACATGAAAGAACCTATACTGTTTAAAATTGTGATACTGTCTTAAACAAAAAATGTTAAGTTTATGCAAGAAAATGGTGATAGTGAAAAGACAATTTTTTTCCTTAAACTTGATATTGATTGAGTCTATGAATTTGACACCAGTATATGAAAAGTGAGATTGTATTTGTACATTTTGGGAACAATACAGCAAGTAGTAAATGTTGGTATAGCCTACGGTGAATAGTATGAAATGTCTACCTGTAAATGGGAGTCTTAACAAGAGTATGCTTGAATTACTTTGGACTTTAGTTCAAAATATGCCCAATTTTGAAGGAACAGAATGCTATTTGCAATCTCTTTTGCAAAATGTGGAAGTGAAAAATTGTTTACCTCATAGGTAAGTGCTGCCTCAATATGAATGCGAGTTTTTCAGAAACGCCCTTTCAAAGTTTATTTTAGAATGATGGCATATATATATATATATTTCATGCTAGTAATGCAGAGATAATTTTTAAGAATTTGGGGCTGTGCCGTATTATTTACTGCTAGTTTATTATAAGATTATGTATTCCGCTTACAAAGCGATTTGCGTACAAAACTATTCCTATTAAATATTC
>NW_019060266.1:555284-567095 GCF_000696155.1 Zootermopsis nevadensis
TACTATCTGGAATCAAATTTACCGCCTCTGCCACAGTTACAAAACAGTGACCTCTTCGATATTTCTACCTCCTTGTACACCTGGGCTGTGTGCGCTTGCGTACATGAAGTTGTTCCGCCAGTTCAATTTGTACATGTTGCCGTTCAAGTCATGTTATGCTTGTGTAGTTGAGTTTTTTATACTGAAAGCGAAGAAAAGCGGGATAATTCTGGCGGCATTGTGACATAATAGAATGTCGACAGTAGAGGATTTGTATTAGTAAGTGATTCGAAACTGATTTTTACACTGAGTATGTGATTATGGTTGTCATGTTGTGGGTCACATGAAACTAGTTCTTTTCTCATGTTCAAATAAAGAAGCCGGTTGCTACCGTATTGTAATTTCTTGGTAACTGTGTAGAATGGATATATGTGCAAAGCAACAAATTGACTTGTCTTGTGAAGTTTCTTCCCCACAATACTTCAAAAGTTCTTTTGCCAGATCTATGGCAATTGACTGTATGGACCGAAGTAAACCACTAGACAGTGCTTATTTGGGCCAGTCAGCTGTCAGTGAGAAACATGTCCTACACCAAACTGAAAGTGAAACAGTGTGGACTCCATCATCTGTGAGTTGTAATAGAAATTGTAAACCAATGACAGAACTAGCAACAATGTGCAAAGGAAATAAACTGTTGAAGAATTGGTGTGATTTGCCTCATATGACAGCTCAGAAGAAGAATAACAAGATGAGAAACCAAAGCACTGATGCTGCAAAGCTTTGGAAAACAGAACAGGTAACTGTAATGATAAATTAATTTTGGTTTATTGCATGATTTTGGTGCTTATCTTTTATTATTAACCCTTAAAAGTATGTAATATATTCATCAGTCATCTACTTTTAGTAGTGTAAGTGAAGGTGAAGCATATTTATATAACCCACTCTGAATTCTGTGATTGTAGTGGTTTATATTTTAATTACATTATGTCCCTTGTGGACAGGGTCCAGTGGAGGGCTTTGGTTAATTCGGTGATGAACCTTCGGGTTCGGTAAGCCATCTAGTTAGTTATGTCCCTTGTGTGGCTGTTTGCCTTGTGCAAGAGATGGGGAGCTATTGAATTATTTTATAGCAGTCCTCAGTAAATTTTGTTTAAGTCTAAGGGCAATCCCCGAGAGGATAAAATTTCATCAGTTTTTGGCATATATTACTGTAAGTCATGGGTTATAAACTACATATTTTTTCAACAAAATTTGACATGATAACAGGAAACATTATTGTCTGTTATTGTCTCCTTATTAAACTGTTACTTGTAATATTTAACATATCTTAATATTTAGTACTGAACTACCAATTAGTAATAATCTTAAAGAGCCAAATTATGTTGATGATGGTCTTTTCATACTGTCTGCTTCCATAGATGACCTAAATTTGTTTTGATGAGATTCATCATATTAATTCTGTCAATAAATGGCAGACATGAGTAGTACTTTTGCTGTGGAAAACAATTCTCATGATGCAAAAAACATTACTGTTAGAGACCATTTTATTAAAAAAATATTTTTTATGTAGTAATATAATTAAACTTGATGGGTCATATAGTTTGTCATAGGCTAGACCTTCCACCACATAGACTCATGTATGCACAAGCAGTTATATCCAAGTGGAACTGTGTGTGGCATCAAACTCCATGGAGCAGGGTTTTTTATGAAGAGCTGATAATTGCTAACTGGTCAATAAATTCCCTGCCCTTTATGATACTTAAAGTTCATTACTGTACAGCCTGCTACTGGACCTTTTGCTGAGCTAGATGGATTCTGTCCACAACCACAGACCATATTTAATTAATATTTATGTTAATATTATCATCCCATCTGTGCCTTGGTTTCCCAAGTTGTCTGTTCCTTTCAGATTTTGTGACCAAAATTTTGTACACATCTCTCGATGCATTCTTCATGTTCCATCATCTTATGTTCTTTGATTTGGTCACCCTAATAGTATCTGATGAAGAGTGCAAAGAGTATGAAGCTCTTCATTGTGTTTCTTCTCCATCCTCCTTTTACTTATCTCTTATGTCCAAATCTTCCTGTCAGCACTCCACTCTCAAATGCTTCCAGTCAATTTTCTTTCCTTAGGGTGAAAGACCAACTATTTAAAATTCAGTAGAATTTGAGGTTCTCACAGCTGTGAGTATGAAGATGGTTGTAGCACTGTGTAGTCTGATTTTATTTCAAATTCATTAGTGGTATTTATTTTCAGGATGTATCAAGTGACTTGGTTAATCAGAATGACATAAACGGTAGTGGCCATTTACAAAGTCCTGGCAGTTCCTGTACAGATGTTCTTCGTCTTCGAAAGGTAAGGCATTGGACTGTTTCAAGTAGGTCTTTGTTAATATTTTAATATTTTGAGTGTATCATAACAACTTCTGCAGCTAGATTGGAATATTGTTTGGAGGTAAGTATAGAGTGTTAGAATGTAATTAAACACAAATATCTGGTGATATATGATGGACCAGAACTTTCTTGTAATTGGAGGATTTCACAGTGCTGACACGTGCAGGTAGAGAACCCCTTTTCTGAATGGAGCTTCTGAACCTTTTCCACATGGTGCCACAATAAAATATATCTCACTATCTCAGGGAACACCAAATCATGCATTATTAGCTGATTATCACTTTTTGTCATTTATAAATTATATATTTGAAAGAGCATTGTGAAATCCCCCAAGAATCAATACATTTGACTGACATTTTTTTGTGGTAGCAGTGCAGTAGAATCCTGGACTATTGCCTCTAGACAGGCCACAAACACTTCTTTAGAAATATTAGACTACTCAGCATTCATGATCATCTTTCTATGTCATTCACCGTAAAACCTAACTTTACAAATCCAGTAACCTGTAAGTAGTCTTCACCTTTGTCTTCTTTCCGTAATGTCCTTGTTCTTTTCTTTCGTTTTTCTGTCTTCGTTTCCTTTTTCAAAGGCTTCGTTTGTATTGTGAGCGTATACAATGTCATTAATTGGGATCGTTACATTTGTTGTCATCATACCTTAAAGTAATCTGTGGTTCAACGTTTTGAGCAATACGGAAGCTTCTTGTGAACTGGCCGGATCTGCGCTTCATCATCTGTCCAAATGACTGGGCGTGTGTTGCGACCGGAAATTGCAGGGGCGATACTGCTTTGTTCGGCACTCACAGGTCCATCCTGCCTCGTAACTTGAAGACATTCATTAGTTACAAGGGAAATGAATGGTATTTGATATCATATGAGGGATCAGCGCGAGGGACTGTAACAAAAACGCGGACAAACATCCATGCCTTGAGTCCGATTCGAACCCACGTTCCCAGTGACCAAGCGGCACAAGGCCACAGACTCACATCATACCTTAGAAAAATGTCCCTTTTCAGTCTTCAGCATTAATTAAACATTAATTTCCGTCGACGTTGTTTTTAACGAGATAGGAGCTTCTCACTTTGTTCTCGTTGAGGAAGCTTCCAAATAGAATTCGAAATTTGAGGTTCTCACTGCGTTGAAGATGACGGTGTTCTTTTGGGCTGTGACGCCGTGTGGAATCTTAGGTACTGTCAACATTTCGGGGGAACTTACTGTCTCCATCTTCAGCCCTGGAGATGGTGACAGTATGTTTCTCTGAAGCGTTGGCATCTTACTGTGAGTCCACATCGCGTCACTTCCCATAAGAACACCATGGTCGCAAGTTTATAGAGCAAAGGTTCCCAACTGAATTCGGTGCGTTTCAAATGTTCAATGAAGTTTCTGTCCTACGGAGTTACGTAGCATTTGGTTTGCAATACCGTGCGCGAAGTTCAATCAGTTTTGCCACAAATAACGAAGCGTATCTGGAGAAAGTGTAGTGTGATTATTTGATACGCTGTGTTAAGTCACTCTATCGGTGACTTCACGTTGTGATTCACGTAATTCTAGAAGAAATCACAGAAGTCCTCTGAACAACCAATCATGTTCACTGTTCTCTAAACATTTCCTTGTAACTGTATGAATTAGCTAAGTGTACGAGTAAAACATATATAAAAATAGTAACCTGCTTTCTTACGATATTTTCAATGTTTTTCTATGTTTTCCAAAACAATCAAGTTATCGAACTTCATCTCGAAGAATCACACCGGCGACATGTTGGCAGTCGAGTTAAGAAGCTTGTTCCGACAATATCTATTTTGCATATTTAACGATGTCATTTGGCTCGGGGTAGAGTGCAGTGATTTATTATTTGGGAGCATTTTAATGGACCTCGAGGTTCTATAAAAGACGGTGAATTTTGTGACTAGCTGAGCGACTCTGTTCCACATGTATATACCGGTTTTTAGTTTAAGCACACCGGTAGACTAAAGACTGTCGAGAACGTACATGTGTCTGTCACTTGGTGAAATATAATATAATTTTAAGAAAAATTCCTGAATTGTTGTTGAAACACGAAGTATTTTCTGTGTTTGGATACCCTCATCTTCAGGTTCATGTTTGTGTAACATTGTGTTGAGTGTAAGGAATTGTCGCTAAATTCTTCCCAGAGAGATAATTTATTTTGAAAGGTCTTTGTTTTCGAGGACAACTTGTGTTTGTCAGGGTCAAGGATGCCATCAGTGCGGAACAAGCAGGCGCAATAAACCTATGGCGGTATAATTACCGAAAGGCCCGTGTCTGTAGGCACAGAAAGTTCTGTCTGGTGGTGAAAATCTGTATTGCTGTATCTGGGGTTTTGGCCATACCCTGAAGATGTAAGAGATAACTTCCTCCGAAACGTTTGTAACTTAATTCAACACTACACGGCGTCACATCCCAGAACACCACAGTCACAATCTCGTCTTTGAGCTCTCATTCCAATCGAGTTTTATACGGGCGGCGCGGACCGCTTTGACGTGCCTCAGAACTGGGGCGAAGGCTTGAGGAAAGAGGAACATACCGCATGGTGATCGGACAAGCTTATTTATTTTGCTTAAGAAAGGAAAAGCTGAAAACGGCAGAAGTGAGATGACAAAGATATTCCTAAACAAGAGCTCGCCGCTGTTACCACACTTTTGTGAAACATTGAGTTGTTTTACAATGCCGTATCAATTGAAATAATTAGGTCCTATGCAGTGCATGCCATGGCCAAGCGAAGACCAGATCCGTCTGTGTGCGTCCGAGGTTCATTCCTCATACACCACTATTCGAATTCCTACAATAGTTTTTGAGGTTTTGGCGTCATGTACCTTGTAGATTCAAACGTTTTAGAGGAACACGAAGACAATTGAGAACCTCAAATTTCCTGCAGTAGGTTATAACAACACGGTGGACGAACGAACTTGTGAGGTGGGGATGACTGTTGAGATTTTAGGTTCCCACGGCGACGAGTATGAAGATTTCTGTCCTTTGTGGGGTGTTGTCTAAGGTAAGCACCCTTGAAACGTGGGTCAATTTTTGTGAGTCTGTAAGACGCAACATACCAGAAAACTGTCATCTTTTGGTTGGAGGTGTTTCACTTTTCGAAATGCTGTTCACTACGATTGAGCACTGTAGTTAATACCATCCTTTGGACTAATTGGCCTAATGAAAAGTATCAAAGTTACGGTCTGTCGCTCAGCATCCGGTCTGCTGTGTCACTCGACAAAAACATCTTCTTTCCATTCCAGTAGCTACCACGTCATTGACATTAATAATGCAGAAACGTTAGTTATTAGCCATGATCTGTTTTTGTAGTCCCACTCTTTCTTGACCTCTGCACTGGATAGAGGGGAGCGGTCAGCTTCACCCCCCGACCGGTTTAACCCCAAGGAAAGAGCCTCCGCTACCCGTGGATAGGAGGCTGTACATCCAGTGCAGAATTGCATGAAGGTAATGAACGGTGAATTGCATTTATGCCAAGTCACTTTCAGGTTTTACCGTTACTTATGACCAATACTGCAAGGTCTGTCAAACACTGGAGGCCACTTAAATCCTTAAATGATGGACACGAGGCATCACAGATCTAAAACTTCTTGACGATGGTGAAGAGTCATTTGAATAAAAAATTTCTTGGATATTATCCATCGTCTAGTAAAATATAAAACGTAAAACGACGTTTCGGAGATGGGGCTCTATCTCCGTCTTCAGGTTCCTACACAGTTGGGCCCACTAGATAGAGCTAATCCCTATCTCCGGACCTAGTAAAAAAGTGAAAGTCCCGGAATAAAAAGTTCCCATCTCCGAAACGTCGTTTTACGTTTTATATTTTACTAGACGATGGATAATATCCAAGAAAATTTTTATTCAAATGACGAGGCATCACGTTTAGAAAGAATATTGTAATCGCCTTTGAATCGGTTAGTTATTTGACATTGTCAGTGTAATGAAAACTTCCTGCTTTTGAATTGAATTAGTTTTTCATGGATAGGCAAAAAATTGAAAAATACAACCGAATCATAAATCAAAAGACGTTTATTTTCATTTTGAATGATTGTGATTACGCGTGACTCGTTATATGCGAGGGTTGCTTATATCGCAAACGCGTAGAACGGGAACGTATGGGTGCATGTAGATTTTCTGAGCGATATGCGAGAATTTGCAGTCCCCGAAGTGAAAATGTTGTTGCGAGTCAGTGAAATTACGCTCGCAACTCTTAAGCGGCAGCTTCTCTCGTGGCCGCGGATAGGATGTTGATTCTGTTCATGGTACTTAAATAAAGCCGTGGAAATGGGAAAATGCTGACAGCTAAAACGCGTATAACGAGAGTCACTTGTATGCGGGTTGATTAATCTGTTGCACCTAGCCACATTGTTTTGGTCATTAAAGTTTACTGCGTTCTCAGACACTGGACTCTGAGTGGAAATGTGTGTAGAGGATGTGAAGTTAAAACTTCCCATGCTATTTGTAAATTAGAATACTTCTCTAAAGATTTAAAAAATCTGATGTAGTGAGGTGTTTGTGTTGTTCGTAATAGTAGGCTTGTTTCTGCCTCAGAGGTGCAGTGCGGGATTACTAATTTGAGAGACACGACGGAATTAATTTGTATTTCCAGTAAAGGAATTCAAGGCCCAGAGAAATTGATAAAGAAAACATTTTTAAAACGTGTGTACTCACGTGGATTACATCGTTTCACTTTTGTTAGACTTTCTGAACGAAATCGCGGTGGAAGCCACTGAATGCGAAGCGCGCATGACAAATCCGCGTCACAGCATTTTTATTCGGATTTTTATTTGGAAAGTTTCGGTCTTGGCCGTTTTCCACGAATCTACACTGAGGATTTTTACTGGTATTTTTACGCAGATAGGGTCGACAACCATCTGCTTCCGGTACAGCTCCGAGGCTGGTGGACACGTAATCAAACGGGATTCGAATTCGGATAACAGGAATGCTGCCAAAATGTAGCATGACTGCGTTCTCTGATCTGGGTAACGCTAATCAACGTGCTGACCTGCTGAGAAGTTAGGAAATGTGTTCGCCAGGCTCAAATACTATCGTAAACAATTTTTTCCAGTTCGTCCCCACTTAATTTGTTATTAGCTAACACACCATAACGCTTCTGTCTCGAGAAGCTGATCGTCGATCAGTTGGTCCAGAATGTCCCCGTTTTTTTTATGGAACCTCAAGGTTTGTGATGTGACGAGACTGGAGAAAAATTCGTCTTGAGGCCTTCATCGGGTTTTATTATATGATTAGATTGAGGAAGATGTAATGGACAATGCAGTGATGAATTTGGGAGGATTATAGTGTTAAAATAAAACGTTAATATAATAAATTCTTCTCGGGCTACCAGCCGTGTAAGGTGACTTAATGAAGAAAACCACGTTTCGAGAACCATCTTCGTCCTCGTCCTCAGGGTAGCCGTGAAACTTCATATCATAAACCCCTAAAAAATCGGGCATTGAATAGACATTGATCCTGTTAATACTACAAAAGGGATTTTTCATTTAGGAATAAGGGCCCATTTTCATTTGTACATGATTCACCACGTTGCTTGGCATTCTGTTGAGTACACCCTCCTTAAAGTTACTGATGCCATCACCAAGATGGACGATGCTCCCGTTACAGCTACGGTCGATGGATAGGCTTCAGGGCAAACTCGTTGGAGAAGTTGTTTGTTTCACATCCTGCCACTTGCAGTAAAATCCCTCCGCCCGATTTGCAATTCAGTGTTAAGAATATGGTAATTTATATTAGCATTACAAGTAATTAGAACTCTACGAGTCTACCAGTGTCCTCTTATTAAAGTACAGGATGACAGAAATAAGACGAACAGCTACCGGCTTTGAACTGTTATTGTACAATTGACGTTGAAATGTTTTTGGATGTACGATACACCGAGTTATGCGAAATCGATGCAGACTTTGGTGAACTAAGATCGGAACTTGTGTCAAGGAGCAAGTCGATCGACCAGTGTGTTCAGAATAACTGAAAAATTAACGCTGATGAAATTAATTCAGCCATGGAACGAATCGATGCAAGAATGGCATAGGTCCCGACTGAAAATATATTTTTTTTCCCTAATGGAATCAGAAAGTTGTGGCCTCTTGGGCCAAATACATTGAAAAGCAACGCAGTTACTTAAGAAAATGAGGTATGTGTAACTGCTATGTTATTATTTGGTTAAAGCTTCTAATACAATCGCCTTTAATGTTCTTACATGCCTTCCTCATCCGCGGGCCTTGTCATACAGAGAGGCATAGTGAGAACGGGTTATGGTCTGCTTATGTCTGTCCGTCCGTCCAATCGATTCAACTCGAGAGTCACTGGACGGATTTGGACGAAATTTGATATTGAGGTTGTGCTGTTCTGCACGAACTCAGACACATATTTTGAGTGTACTACGAGCGGTGATGATAAAATGACGGACGGTGAAAGCCGTGAGGTAGACATTGAGGTGCTATGATCTGGTGACCAAAGTGGGAAATGTCGAACAAGGCGAATTTAATACCCATAAATGCACGCTGAAAAGAACGCCTGAGGATATTTGTGTGTAATCCGGTACGGAATACACTTTTCGAGCTTATTCGTTCTACATTTTTACGTACTCAACAGCGTGACTTCTGCTCGCTGCCTGTCATTCGTTAGTTCCGCTGAGGGTTCTCACACTTACAGTGAAATTTATCTGTATAGTTGATGTTTTAGCAGAGGCTAAATGGTGGTCTGTACTTCAGGGCAGTGTTATTGAAATTCGCCGTTGAGTGACTGACACGCTTATTTATAATTTGAAAAGTCTCGGGTTCGATTATCGGTCTGGAGATGTGGTTGTCTCAGTTTTTCCTTGCACACACATGAACATTCACATTAAAGTCTATCGGGCTGAATGTGAGCATGGTAATGAATCTTCTGATTTCATTAAAAGGCAGGATATTTCTCGACTCGGTAAGCGACTGATAGCTTCTCGGACTCCATAGAGTTAATTCAAATCGAAATATTACTTCAAAGTTCATGCTACGGCTGTAATATTTTCCAGAAAACCGGCAGTGGAAATAGCTTAAAAATAATTTTTCTGTTGTGTGGGGAAGACGGTAATTATGCTTCGAGGAACTTGCATTCTTTTTTTCAAGAAACAATGGAGTCATTTACCGATATTTGAAGTACGTTTTGCCATGCAGGTTCTTGGGAACAATGCTGTTGTTTCGTAAGAAGCAGACTGAGGGCGGTGTTCGCTGGGGTTTGTAAGTGCGTATTGCGCACTAAATAGGATCCTAAGGCCCATTTCTTCGGTTGGTATTGTTCTTGTCTTTCCGTATTTCCATCTGACCATGACAGTTTTCTTTCTGGGTCCCCCCCCCCCGTTTCATAATGTAATTAACCCTTGTAATGCAAATGCAACCGCCACGGTGGTCTAGCGGTTAGAACGCTGGCCTTGTAATCCTGGGGTCTCGGGTTCGATTCCCGGCGGTGCCCGAATTTATAACTTGTGTTGGGCAAGGCCGTGGTCTAGGCAACACGGAGTTTTCCTCCGGGGGCTTCTTCCCCGGTTTCTCCGTGGCATCCCAACAATTACTCCATTCACACACAGAAGAAGGCAATGGCAAACCACTTCTGGATCATCTGCCAAGACCGTATATGAACAGGTCCCAGTCCGAGAAAAGGATGGAAGGATCCTGTTCATATGGACCTGTCGTCAGACAGAACACTAAATAAAAATAAATGCAAATGCCTAAAAGACTGTAAAAAGAAATTTCGTAAAATCCCAGCGTCTGAGCGATCGTCCGATATCCACATGTTAAATACGAACGACTGTGACAGAAAAATGTAAATGCCTGACAAGAAACTTCATTAAGTGGATCAGAATCGTATGATGAGAAATATAGGAGATTTAATAGATGGTGATTGAATGTGGATCTATGCTAGTGGTTAAAATGGAGAGGGCTTGGTTATAGACGAAAATAAAATAAAAATGTTTAAGAATTTCAGGTATCTGGGAGTGATATTTTCGGACATTTCTTGCAGTAGTGAGGATAATTTTCTTATTTTGGTCTATAAATGCCATATTTCGGCCTCAACACTGAAATCGTCTAATAGTCGAATGATCACCTTCCAACGAATAGATAGTCACAAAAATAAAATTAATCAGGGAAACTGACTCTGGCGGAGTATAAGAAGATGACAAAGGTCGTCGCTGGAACAAGTATTTGCACCTGATCGGAAACATGGGAGCTTAAGAAAATAAGTGAAGTCTTGTCTTTAGGTTCTCGCGGCTTGAGTTCAGTGTAGAATACGGATAATTTTCCGCTTTCGGAATCCGAAGTTGCACAGACGTAACTCGCTGGAAATGGGCATTGGATTTGAGCTTGTGGGATGTCAAGGGCTCGGAGAGTCAACAAACAGAAGACTGGAAACGGAAGGATCGATTTGTTGACGCTGGAGTGTTGGAGGCTTCTTGGATGCAGACACTCGCAGAATATGAAAGTATGGGACGGAAGGAGGAAGATAGGTACATCAAAGAGAAGATGGAAAGACGATGTTAAGGAACTTGGAGACTTCGAAAGGACACTGACGTGACCGAATAACGTAGAATCTAGGATGGAAGAAGCAGCGATAATCATTTTCTCATAATTACTTCTGCTGTGTACATCCACACTTTTTTTCTTCAAATTTTCGAGGAAATAAGGCGTGTGTTTATCCAGTGCTAATAATTGATAAGTGTTTAATATATTTTTATTTGCGGAATTTCTCTCACGATTCTTTCCAGTCACTCTGTGGATCTTCCGAATTAAACACTCGCCCGCATTCAGTGCCTTTATCTTCTGATATGCCGTTAGAAATGGTTCACGACTCGTGTGTTATATCTGTGTACATTTTCAGGAAGTCAAATCAGGTGGTACGATGGGTAATTGCGTCACGTTCCCTTGGTGCCAGATGTATATGTCGTGCATATCCCAAAACAATGACTGTGACTGTCACGGTTGTCTTTGACTGCATCTTGAGAGATGTTTCAATTCATTCTTCTGTAGTCTGCTGTTGGATTCATGATCAGAAACTCACGTCTCTCCTGTCACGATCCACGACAAGAAATCACAGCCTGTCCTTCGTAACGGTCTGTCAGATGGCACGTCGTCTTTTTGAGCCTAATCTTCCGCTGCTTGGTGTACGTACTTTGAATCTCATGTATCTGGAGAAGTCTCATATATGCAAGACAATGGTTGATTCATTGCACTGATATTATGTTGTACATTGTTCATTGTCTGAGGTGATGGACAATACATTTCGGGGGTATGGTTCTGCACCCATCTTTAGGTGATTGGTTGTCGTTGTACTGACAAAAATTTGATTGTAAGATTTGAGGTTTTCACAGCGGTGAGTGTGAAGATTTCTGTCTTCTGGGTTGTTGCGCTGTGTAGTCTGGTCGATGTTAACCAACGTTTCAGAG
>NW_019060266.1:580840-591482 GCF_000696155.1 Zootermopsis nevadensis
TAGCAGTTTACCGACGTTTCAGAGGTGCTTACTGCCTCCATCATCAGGGCGGTGATGATGGGGCAGTACGTGTTATTTGCACAAATTGCATAAAATGAATGCATAATTGGGAGGTTGTCTTTCCATCAGCGTATGTCATCTCCGAAATTATCCAGCACATGAAAATGTTGAGGCACTTCATTACCTTGGGCGATATTTCAACCAGCAATTCCAGTGTTTGAGCGGTTGAAGACCGTTTTTACTATATCCGCCAGTGGATGAAAGTGGATAATAAATTGGAACATATTTTTAAGTAACAAGTATAAATACTGAATTGTTTTATTCATACAAGACAAACCATGAATATTCTATGGAGAATGTTATCCATGCTGCTTGGTTCCGAGATTTGGAGACATGGCATGGCGTGGCCAGTTGCATTACCCGATTTGAGAGCCGCTGACGTTTTGTCTCTGGGGATGGCTAAAGACCAAGATGTTCCTCTCGCAGCCGAACAGCGAATGATCCAGAATATAGAATACGTGACAATTGGTGACTATATTTAGTGCTGTGAATTTCAGGAGATGGTTACAGCAATTATACCAGTCCAGAACCCCTGTAACTGTTTGACTTGAAATTTGAACTGGCCAGAAGATCAGGGGTGAAGGCCCCCCGCTAGCAAGCCATATGTGGAGGTTCCCTCGCCAGCAAGGGATCTGGTATGCAGGTCAAAACACATGGCAGTACTCGAGTGGACATAGTCGACAGCGGGCTTTCAGCCAGTAAACCAAACTTTTGTACCAGTTAGGGAAATAGTGTATAAGATTTTCTTTAATTTCAAAAGTAAAATTATTCCGTTTCTTAAATTTGTTGTTCCTGTATTTATTGATATACATCAAAATTACCACGTCAACCCTGAGGTGATCCTTGTTCTCCACTGACTCTAGTTCGGGATATAACTATCTCTTTCTGCAAGAACAAAGAAGATAAAAGTAGTGAGGAAGGATAGTTATACAATGTTGAAACAGGCATTTAGAACGCGTTATTTTCTATAAGTAAGGCATGGATAATAAACTGTAGTAATTAAACTGTCGTCATATTGAGAAGTTTAGTGAAAACCGCCCAATCCGAATGGGACTTACACTGTACACGATGATCGACATAGTTTTTCACGTTGATTAGCAATTACCCCAGTGACTTCAGAGTTCTGAGAAGTCTAAATAAGAACTGCGTGGAAAAGGAGCGAATTTTATATTTTTTTAATATTTAGATTGCCTTGAAAGGTTTTTTTTAATTACCTCGGCCGTACTCAGGAGTCAGAAAATAAATTTCTCGGTCTTAAAAATGTGAGAACTCATGTCACGGCTGCACGTTAACAATGGATGGCCTGCCAAAGGTGGGAATGAGATCACCTCTGGCTGGTGATAGGAGCACATCACAGATTATTTGGCTACATTGTCTTTTCTATGAATGCAGCTCCAAAGAGGAGCGTGAGAAGCGAGCCGACCGCCGGTCTGCCTTCTAAACAAGACAGCCAACTATCCCCAGTAACCGCATGCCATCAGGTCGATATTGCATTCAGGCGAAAGTTGTTCGAGAGAGGTCACATCTTTAATCTTGTGCTCAGCCTGTCTTTGCACAAGGTTATGTTCACCAGGTGATCAAGAATAGTTAAACGGGCTGTGCATGTAGCACGGATAAGTACAATTGAAATTCTTACAATATTTATCGGTTTCCCGAACAAAATTTAATATGCGTTGCTTATTCCACTTTTATTGTTACATTTTCACTGTAATTATTGAATGATTTTTTTGAAAATTTAGTATGAGCTTCTGAATGATGACAGGAAAGGTTTAATTTAATTAACAAACTTATTACTCCATGAAGCAGAGTCCTTCTTGAGAAATCACAAGAGCCCGCGGCGGTGTGCGCGGAAGGGTCAGGGCGCGAGCCCGCCTGGAGCCGCCGCCGGTGCAGATCTTGGTGGTAGTAGCAAAATCCAACAGGTCCCTGTTTCGAGCCAGTTGAATCCAACTCACACTCTCTCGTTTCCTGGTTAGCTTACACGCTAAGCACGGCTGTACGATAAGTTGCAGATATGGCGCGGCGACAAGTTCTGAATGTCTTAATGCTATCGGCGCAGTAACATTTAAAATGCTACGAAATTTGGTGTTCTGAAACAATGCGTAGGAAACCTCAGTAATTTGTACTCTTCCCCAGTTATTACTATAGAATTATCAAATCAAGGGCGTCGAGATGGGCTCATAAGGAAATGAGAAATACTTACAACATTTTTATTGGAAAATCTCAATAGACGAGACCACTCATAAGACATTGGTGTAATTGGGATGATATTAAAATAAATCTTGGGTTAATATGGTAGAAGGACTTGAATTGGATTGATATGGCTCAGGATAGAGACCGGTGTATTTGTGAACACCGAAGTAAACATTGAGCGACGATCATCTTCTCATGAATGACACCACTCCTTGAATTTAGTTAACGTATTGCAATTAAAGTACATCATTAGGCTGTATTATTTGGTTCAGCGACCTAGTTTTGTGGTCCAACAAACTTTACCATTTCTTGCGAAGGATATTTGGCCGTGACGTGGACTGTACCCTGCAATAAATGTGGAAGGGACTGCGCCCATATCGTATTGTATGGTTTGCCTGCCCTGGGCTGGGGCGGGCCTCCTCACCAACAGCTCTCTTCATGCACGGCAGGCCAAGCGTGACTCCGGTTTTTACATAATTATACCACGGTTGTAGTGGGCGGCGGAGGAGGGATAGATGAAATCCAACCTGCAAGGGAAAATCAACATATGTAAATTATTCTACAGAAGATAGACGAAAGAACAGTGCCTTTGTTGGCTTTGTTCAGCTCGTGATTATACATTTTGGAGCCAGCATAAAGCTTAATCATTTTAACAACCTTGATCAATAGTTGTTAGGTCAGTTCTCGATTATTCATGGGCGAATGTTTTTTGGAGGTGCAAGTGATTAGACCTCCGGATTCAATACCTGTGTTGTACTTTTTTAACAATTGATATGCTGTATTCTGCTCCCTGTAAATTACGTGGAGATCAGCGGGACATAAATCACATGGGGGAAACTAGAAATACACACAGAGTTTTGGTTGCGAAGCCTCTAGGGCTGGGGTTCTCAACCTTTTTCGCTGGCGTACCACTAATTCTAATTTAACACGTTAAGTGTACCACTAACCAAATGCGTTCAGGGAAAACTTATTTATGTTAATATTATCTTTCGATTTTCTTACTTAGTTCGCGTACCACCAGTGGTACGCGGACCATAGCTTGAGAAGCGCTGCTCTAGGGAATGTGCTATATGGGTGTGGACAGGAACACAATATTAAAATGGATGTTAAAGAAACAGGACTTGAAGTTTGGAACTTGAGTTAACTGGCTCCTGGCGAAGGGGGGGGATGAAGGGATTTTGTGAATACGGTAATGAACCATCGGGCTTATTAAATCGGAGGCTTTGTTAACCGATTAAATGCCAGCCCTTTCAATTAGTAAGGACCGTGAAATGAATTACAACTTATCGGGAGATGGTAACGACTTCATGTTAAATGAGACTGGCCACCCCTGCCCTGTTGAAGATGGACAATTGCTATCTCACCAGCTTTCACATTTCTAGGAAAACAAATTATTTGATTGTTTTCACACTTAACGAATCCTCTCCTGCCTTTGGCGCCTTTGCTGTTACAGTAGAAATGGACTAAATAACTTTGCTAAGAATTTGCATTGACAACAAATAATAGTTGCCTGTTTAAGATTATTTTCATATGGATGGTCATTTGACTTTCGACGCCCCCATTTTGTGCTCAATGGAGCACGTTGACAGGGAAACTTAAACCAGTGTGAATGGATGGACATGACCTGGCGTTTCTTGTTGAGAAAACAGCGACAGCTGTGGTTTTGGTGTTGATTGCATTGCCATCACGAAGTTTAGAGTTATTTTCAGTAAATATGGAAACGAATTTAGTTCTCCTCAGCTTCTAAGAACTGGCAAGAAGTAGATGACTCGATGTTCCATAATCTTTTTTACCACTTCATGCTCATTATTTACCGTAAAGCGACTTCAAATGAACTGCTGAATCAAGATTTCATCACTTGATTGATTTCATGCACGTTAACACTGAGAAAATTAATTTATAGCTTGAGGTTTAGTCATTTTGACCTTTTCATAGCAAAGCTGTTAAACACTAGGCGAGAGCACTACGTTCCTTACCGTACAGAACACATTGGTTTATAATCCCAGTTGATTAATATTGGGTTGATTTATCCTGCTTAATTTACTTACATTAATAGTTGTCAACTTTATTCTTTATATGCTGAGTTAGTAAAAAACAAATGACTTGCTTTAGCACACTTTTCTTATATCAGAGGAATCATATTCTAAATACAGTCTTATCATATTTGTTTGTCTGCCTCTCCCCCCAAAAAGCTTTTGGTCCAATTGGTGGAGTTTTATAAATTTGGTACACACATCCTACAGCTAGAAGCCACCTCACCTTTGAACTTTTCCTACCATCAGTACTGTAGTTAGAATACTCAAAGTTAATCAAGAAGTTTCCTGCATTTTATGGAATTTGAAGGTTCATTACAATGTTCACAAGAGCCAAACACTGGCCCCTATCCTGAACTAGATGAGTCAGTTCTACACCCTCCATCCCTATTTCCCTAAGATCCATTTTAAAATTATTCTTCCATATGTGATTAGGTCTTCTGATTGGTCTCCTGCTCAGGCTTTCCAACCAACCAAGCTCAAGTTTAATTAAAAGATAAAATCATTGACCTTTCATGTTTTTGTGATTCTAGGAGTGTCAGAGTCTGCTAGAGGAAAATAGACGCCTTCAGGCCACCTTGGACCTACGTTCAGTGCCTTTACTGAATGGCCGAAGCTTGCAGGTGATAGACAGTACCATTCTGCAGTCCCGTGTTGACACGCTGCAGTGGCAACTCAAGCAGGTAAATATTAATAAACATACAAGTTTACTGCATCATTCATGTTGAGATGTTATATGAATTATGAATACTGGTGTGGATTGGATTCATCTGGCTAAGAATAATAACTGTTGGCAGGCTGTTATAAACATGGTAATGAACCTTTAGGTTTCACAAACAGTGGGGAATTTCTTGACTGAGTGTACTATCAGCTTCTCAGAAAGGAGAAAGTATTATAAAGTGGGACCAGTAGAGACTTTATAGAAGTTTTCAGACTTTTAGGACAGTTTGTGACTTACCATGTTTTCATGTTTTTAAATGTATGCTTCAGGCATAATAATGCTTAATTACAAAGTGTTCTGAGAACAATTAGTATTATTGGATTTCTAGACTTTCTTCAGAATGTTGTGTTCTTTTAAGAATCTTAGACACTGGATGAAGTCCAGAAATCCAATGACATAACAAAATGCTTCCAATGAAGGTCGTGCTCAAAAGAAAAGTGATGTTTTGATTGTATTATAACTTGATGAAGTTTAGAGTGAAGGAATCTTTTCTTTGCCACCATGTCCATCCAGTTCTGAGCTCATCCAACCACCTGTACTGTGGTTGCTGATGGTGAAAGTGGCCAGAGTGTGAAGCTAACCACTCACTTCCATCTACTGTTGAGATTTAAGAATGTGTATTGTGTGATGTTTAGGCACAGGGATGTCTTTACCTCCATCCTCTTTATTCTTGATTGATTTGATAAGTGATTAAATGTGTGTAACACCACTAATGAAGATATAATTTTTATGCTTCAGGCTGAATCCAGTCGGCAGATGTACCGAGCTGTGATGGAGCAGGTTGTGAGGTTTCTGGAGCGAGCATACAAGAATCTTGACTTGATTAAAAACAAAATGGACCCTGGAGGAAGCTCAAACAAATCAGATCCTTCCAGGTTTGGTACAAATTAACTTATTTTATTCTGGCATATCCATTATGTTTATACTGATGCAGACAAACATTATAAAAGGTAAAATTGGAATACATTTAAAATGTCATATTTATAATGACTTTATATTTCATATGTGTAATGTGAAATTATGTTATGTTACTTGCAACTTTATGATTCACCCTATTTAGTACCTGTGGTAGGGATATTGCTGATTAAAAAGAATCTAAAGAATGTATGAGGATTTGAAAAATTTTAATATAGGTATATTGAGATATTTGTCTTCAGTTTGCTTAATTCTGGAAAAACTATCTTGCATTTACAAGAACTCCTTTGTCTCTGTAGATATGCATGTCTTCTCACATCCTATGTCTTACTGTTGATTAATTTAAGCAAAAGGAAGAGTAATTTAATAAATCACTATCAACAGTCTCTAAATATTACAGAAGTTAAGTGAATGTTTTTCATCAGTCAACACACAACTCAAACATAATATTCTTGGCACTGCTTAGTCCTTTAATATTTTAATACAGTGCTTATGTTATAGATATGACCAAGAAATATGACTTGTTTTGACCTTATTTGGTCATTTTCAGGTGAATAACTTGAATCTTAACTAAACTACTACTGTAACATAGACTATGTATTGTCCGTGAGGCACGAGAGTAGACCTGATATCTTTGAGGGAGGTGGGGTAGAATTCTGTGCTACTAGCGGACCGAAAAACACCCGCAGCTTATACAGGCCGTACGTCGTGAGCTAATGTACTGACTGACTGATAGCACAATGTTCTTAGGTAAGGAATACATCACCAGCGCATGCGCAGAACCCACTTTCCCCCTGCCACACAAGCAACGGCTGATAAGGCCACGTGTACTCTCGTGCCTCGCGGACAATAGTAATTTCTAAAACTTGAAATTCACAAACAAAAACTTTAAAAACCTTTAAATAAGGAAAGAGTAAGTAAAGCTGTTTCACTATATGCCACGAAGGCACTTGGGTGAGAGGAGGTATAGCTCGTACTCATTCTTAACTTCAGCACTAGATGGGGGTGAGTGGGGTTAGTGTCACACCCTGGTAGCTCTTTCACCCCCCAGGAAAGGACCCTGGTACCCACTGGATAGGAGGCTGGGTGGTCCCCAGAACCAGTTTGGATGCAGAGGCTACAACTTTTTAAAATTATATTAAGAGTAAAATGTAGAATATAGTGTTAATTTTCTTTATTACTACAGTGTAGGTGTGTATTGACAGAGTATGATTTTTGTCATATTTTGAGGAAATTTATGCACCTACTGCACACAAAAATATATAAGAGCAAAAGTAACCACTGTTTCTAAGTACCATGCTATGGAGACCTATAGATGGCATCAAGATAAAGCTCTGTGCATTCTAGACCAGAATTTTTCCCTCACTTGCAGCCATCTTTGAACTCTTTTGCCATTACACCCAAGAAATATGCCTTGGATCTCAATGGATAGGAGGCTGGCTGTATGCAAGAACTCTTCTGGATAAGCTGGCAAAGACAAAAATTCCTACTCTCTCCAGAAATTGAGCTCTATGGTTTTCCAGTCCACAGTCAGTCATGTTACTGATTGATTTATTCCAGAAAATAGGTAAATGTCTAGTGTACAATTGTGAATGTGAGACTAGTATGATACTTTGTCATTAAAATGTCTTCTTACAGAGTTCCTCGTTCTCGTAGTGTCCACACAGTGGATGTTTCACCAAGCCGAGAATGTCCAAAATATGAAACTCAACCTCATTTCCCACGTGCTAAAAGCATTGCACAGATTGAGGCATCTCCCAACTATAGCACTTTCCGTGACTTCACCTGGTAAGGACACTGATGCTAGTTATTAAGCATTATTTTCTTAATATGCATGAAATGAGCACATATAGGGCTGACTGTGTTTATGTGTCCATCCATCTGTCCACTTGATTCATCTTCAAAGAAATTTGATAAATATATTATGCCACTGGGGTCCACCTTAATATTGCACTTTTATGATTAGTAATACCAGCATGGCAGATGATAGAATTTGTCAGGTAGGATGAAAAATGAATGTGAGCAGGATTTGATCCCATGGCCATATGTGTATGGTACAGTTCACTATCACAAAGCCAATTTGCATTGTATTATATCATTATTGATTAAAGGAGACATTAAGAACATATGATATTTATAATTCAATTGTAAAGGGTTCTGACAGTGGTGGATTACACTTAAAATTATTCATTGTCTGGACTTTTTCTATCATTCTTGTTCAAAAGAATATCTATCACTATGTTTCAGAAACTGGCACTGTTTCCGTCTTCAGGTGAGAGGTGATGGAGACTAGCTCTATCTGACAGACCCAACTGAGTAGGTATCTCTCACCTGAATAGAGAAACAGAGTCAGTTTCCAAAATGTCATGGTTTCTTCTTTTAAACAAGGACGGTGACGAAGTCCAGACAATGAATAATTTTATATATGATATTTATACTTATAAACTGAAGTTGAGTGGTGTTATCTTTAAGGAATAATTTTCTTGAAAATTTACAGACTAAGATACTTTCAACATATATCATAGCTTATACATTACATTTTTAATACAGTGCTGCATTCATAAACAAAACAAATTTATGGCAAAATGAATGAAAAAGTCTAGAGTGCCTGCATTCCGTTTAAGAACATTTTAATATGTCTCTTACAAAATATGTAAGGACAGTCAGAGTATTCAAAAGAGGTTTTAGACGTTGACATTATTCAGAGAATTTGAATAAAGCAATACCAACATTAGAATTGTATTTGGTAAAACCTTAAATGTAATTAGTTCTGAGATTTTTGATATTAATGAAGGTATTGTCACTTGCACTTAGGAACAGTGGTGGTCTTAAATCTGCAGGTGTCATTCATAGTTTTCCATCTCTGAAGTATATATTCTGATACTGAGATGATGTTCATGCACTGAAAACTTTGCTTTGTTTGGTTTTTCCTAATGAGGAATCCAGATATTTTTCAACATTTATAATAGCTTTGATTACAGGGAGGGTACATATAATTTTGGGTAGTTTGGCCTTAAAATTGATAAAAGTTTCTCATGATTAAGCCTTTTAATATCATGTTTTTATTTATGACTCATCCCTGGAAGTTTAGGTTTTTGCAGAAACAGATCTTACTGCATAGGTTACATAGTGCAGAAGAGGACCATGAATGATGAGGTGAAAAGGCTGTATGGGGAAGCAGTTATGTATTTTAAAATTCTAGAATTTGCTTGGATGAATTCAGGCAAATTGCAAGAAATGTCTGTGAAAATAGCCAGTCTCCAGTCTGAAATTTGAACATGTGGTCTCCTGAATGTAAAACAAGAAGAGGTTGCTTCTGTGTGTGAAACTAGGTGGATGTCAAAAGTGAAATCTCTTCTTGTATAGATTGCCAGCAAAATATAATCAGCCCCTTGAAATTTATTATAATGGATGTTACATGTATGTTTTTGGGTATATATATACAACATTTATTCTTATAAACCAGAAGAGTTTAGTTTTCAGTCTTAGTACATTAATAATTATCAGCCAGAAACTTCTGATTATACCTATTTAAACAAGAATATATATACTGTACATTTTTTCCTTCTGTTTCAGGCGCCGCCCAAGACAGACTCGTTCAGATCCTGATGAAGTTCCACCTGATAAATTGTCGCAGGAAGCATTTCGCTTGCTTCGCACAATACAGTCATTGTTGAACACCAGAGAACCTGACCTTGTGCAGCGACTGTGTCCAGAACTTGAACGTGAGATGGTACTTGACCATGACTCTAGTGACAGCCACTGCAGTAGTCCTTCCTTGGCTATACCTGGACCAGGCAACAAAAATTTACATACAGTAGTTTTCCAGAGTAGAAGCAAACAAAAACCAGAACCTGTTTCTCTTTCCACTGGTAGCTGCAGCTCACTTCTCCGGCAGTCACTTGATGCCTCTTCTCTCCGTTCCATTAACTATAACACTAATAACAGCTCCTTAACTAGTGGTCTTGAATCTGCTTTTGCTGGAAGATTCAGGACCACACCTCCATCATACACTTCTTCCCTTGGCCGTCCTCAGAAATGCAAGGCACACAGCCCCCCTGTCCTGGAGTTAGGTTATGAACCTAGAGACACCATAAACAGCAGTCCACCAGTACCTCAACTTAGTGTAAGTTCAACTGAGGATGAGAGTGGATTCTCCTCAATGAACTCCTTCCAAGAAGTAGGACTGCCATTGATAAATCCATCTAAAACACCAGCCTATTCCAAACAGTCATCTTCATACAATGAGACCCATTATCAGTCTAAGACTCAGAACTCCACAAGCCAGCCAGCAGGTTATTGTGGTTCTGGGTGCCTGGATCTAGGGTTACCAGTGGTTGACATTCCATCCATCAGCAGTGACAGAAATGGTACCACTCCGATGCACAGGCGGTGCAGTTCAAGTCCAGCTGAAACTATTTCACAAAATTCAAAAAATAATGCTTCTTTCCATGGTGCAGGAGAAATGTTGAGGGTGCTGTGGGTCTGAATGCCACTGAACGTATATTTTTTTGCCGTTTGCTGATTTTAAAATGTCTATTTTGTCGCCAGTACTCATTTATAATAGTACTAGTGCCTAGTAGTATTTATTAGTGCTTTAAATTTAATTTACTTTGCTGGTTTACAGTTATTAGATATTTCTTAATAGTATGTGTTTCAGTGCATATTATTCTCTTTTTTGTTTTTACACAATTTTAACATTGAATTTGGCGGGGGGGGG
>NW_019060266.1:618160-665069 GCF_000696155.1 Zootermopsis nevadensis
GTTAGGTTAGGTTAATGGGTCATCTGCGCTGAAGTTGATGCGCAGTGACGTGATGCAAATTGTCTGTGGTAAGGCATCGTTTGAGTTCTAATATCGATTGCGGGATATTGAACAATCAAATATTTCAATGTTCTGACATTATAGAACAATCTTGTTGCTCGAGTTACTACCATAGCTTTACACTTGAAAGATTTTACATTGGTTACCTTATTGTTGACCTCGAAAGACTATTGGCTCACGTCACTTGTGCATGTCTTTAAGCAATTGTAGTTGTTGAATTGCATTTGTAGTATGCTTCCGCTTAAGAATCATAAATACACATGTCAAAATTTTATTTTTAAAATGTATCGAGTTATTACAAAGGTCAGGCTTGTCAGAAATATATATATATATGTATACATATGCTCACACACGTCACATTTAGACACGTCCAACTTCAGTAAATCAGGTACATCTGGAATTTATTTGGCTGTCACCATAAGAAACTCTCGCCTCTTTTGTGCACACGTGTAATGTCGAAAGTTAATTTACGGAGTTTAAAGACACATCTCGGCAATACACACGAACACGTAGTTCGGGCCGTAAGTGTAATTTTGTACTTGGCTCCATCTTGCATACGACACTGGAAGGAGAACGTCCTCTCGTCTTCTCTGTACGAAGCACACAGTAGTTTAATATGTATCGCAGGTAACAAATGTTACTAATTATCCCGATGAACATATTTGTTAGAGTAGCAAGGTCCGAAAGCTTGAACTTAAGAAGGTGAATACCTCTTAGCTAAATTCCGAGGCAAACATTGAAGCACGGAGACTGCACTGCCTCTGGACGAAAATCAATAAAGACTGACTTTCACTTCCGGGGCTACAATCAATCTCACGTATTTAAAAGCCGATGTACAGGTCTGTCCAATGGAATCGAACCACGTCATTTTCTGTTTAGTTTTCTCTCCGATAGAGTTCGTAAGTTTGTGAGATCTGCTGTCGGCCAATCGCTACGTAGAAGGGTTATTGATTTACCTGACTGCAACAGCAACTGCAACGCCATCACCAGTCTAATTCGGAATGTCTTTTTACACATGCTACCATCTGTACGCTACATTCAATGCATACGAACAATTGCATAATTTTTCGGAATGGTTTTTGATCTTCTCAATTCATATTGCATATTTATTTGTTGTTTCTCTTAATTTCCGTCACGTGAATGAGTTTGGATTCAATTGTAACCCCCTTATTTACGTATGGTGATTTCTGTGCGCGAATCCTTACGTATGAGGCTACAACGCGCTTACATAACCTTAGTCACTGTCATTTTATTCGCCATAAAAATATTTCTACACTTTATTTTGTGCATTTTTTAGTCTTATGACGTATCTGTGCA
The DNA here is from genome assembly GCF_000696155.1 of Zootermopsis nevadensis. The sequence goes on from NW_019060266.1 coordinate 619,538, forward strand.
CGTATAGGCAGCAGTTAGAAAACATAAAGAAAGGATTTTGTGGGTAATTCCATGTTGATAAGGTCGGATGTTGGTGATCGTGGTCGATTTCGCGTATCTTCCACCTCGGGACTTTGATGCCTTGGTGTGAATTTGTTACAAGTGTTGTGACCCGAATGAGTACGAAATCTTATTACTTACCTCTGGCACGACATCCATACAAAATTTCAGCAATTTCCGACCATCCATGGTTAGTTTCGAAAATTCGTCTGCAGGTCGTCATGTTCAGCTGACGCAGATTACCGCTATAGGGTTGAGTTAGGTTAGGTTAATGGGGCAACTGCGCAGAAGGTGATGCGCCGTGGCGTGTTCAAGTTGTCTATGTTAAGGCATCGTATGAGTTTTATTATCGATTGCGGGAAATTAAAAACTCGAATTTTTGAATGTTCTTAAATTATAGAGCAATCTAATGTTTGAGTCACTACCATGCCTTTATATTTCAAAGATTTTACATTGGTTACCTACTTGTGGATCTCGCAACACAATTGACTGACGTCACTTATATATGTTTTTACGCAATTGTAGGAAAGCCGATATACATGTCTGTCCAATCGAATCGAACCACGTCATTTTCTGTTTAGTTTTCTCTCCGTTAGAGTTCGTATGTTTGTGAGCTCTGCTGTCGGCCAATCGCTACGTAGAAGGGTTATTGATTTACCTGACTGCAACAGCAACCTAATGTATTTACATATTTTAAGATTATGTTTTTGTTTAAATTTACGCCGGAAATCTCAGGAATCTAATTCCGGCGTAAACCGAGTCCTACCTGTATTTTAATTTTATAGTCGCTGAGTTGGAGTTTAGTGTTGCTCGTTTTTAAAAACACGATTTTGGATGTTTAACTGGATGTAAAATACATTTTGCTGAAGGGAATCTTGCTTGAATAACGTTTACAAAGTCGGTTCCTTTGTCAAACAGAAATGCATCTGTGTTAGAAAAACTATTCGTTTGCACTGTTTACCGCACGAAACCCTGGAGTGCTTTGAAAAGGTGAAATGTCATGCAATTAGACGTTGAAGGAGGTAAAACAGGTTACACTGCACAGGTACATACCGCGGTCCTCTTCTGAAGGAATCGAGGACTGCCGTATCCAGGCCATTACTTTTAAATATGGCTTGTTTGGGTTTGAGGCCTATTGTATTTATAGTCGACGTGGCATAATCAGAACGAACTTCATATTCATTTTGATAGTTTTATCTCCATAACGCCAAATGTAATGGTTATACGATCATAAGTTGGTCTCTTGATTTAGGCCGTTGTATTTTTTGACGTAAATACGTCTATGAGGAAGGGTCATTCGGCAAAAATGTGTTACGAAAAATGGAAACGAAAAATGTTTACTCGAAATTTTTGTTACCTAGGAAACGTCATCTCTTTACTTAGCATTGTTATTAACTATAGTACTAGCCGGGATAGCTCAGTCAGTATAGTGACTAGCTACGGGCTGGACGACCGGGGTTCGACCCCTGACGGGGGCAGAGGACTTTTCCTCTAGCCTCTGCGTCCAGACCGGTTCTGGGGCACACCCAGCCTCCTCTACAATGGGTACCGGGGTCCTTTCCCGGGGGTAAAACCGGCCGGGGCGTGATGCTGACCACTCACCCCCGTCTAGTGCCGAGGTCAAGGAAGGGAGGAGCATTACGTTACCTTACCTTACATTACATTCAGCTACCACAGACCCATTTTAAGCGTAACTAATTGAAGTTGTATAATCAATGTCTTAATCAAACGTATCTCAATTGTAGAGCATTTATAAAGGAAATATTTAGAATAAAGCCAATATATAAACTTCCTTTCCGTGTAGACGTATTTACGTCAAATTCTCCGGAACCGTGGTTCCAATGACAACTTTTTCCCATTCGAATGGCTCCTTCGCAATAAACTAGTGCCTTAAGTTCGTGACATTTAGGCTACTTCACTTCAGATGTAACCTTTTAGCCTATGCCCCCACAACTCGGTCAGCAGAGCTTCGTTAGTGATAACAGGGTGTACCACGCGAATATGTGACTGGCGTTAACGTAGGAGAGGTTAACTAGTGTGCATCCTGCCCTTTACACAAGTGTGGGTTGTGTATGGAGAGAGAACACATTACGCATCATTCATTATGAGTATTTTCATTAGAATGGGCCATACCTGGTGCTTGTTTGCTCTGACTTGAGGAAGGAAAATTATTTCTCCATCTGAAACAAGTGAAGTTGCTAAACAGTGACAAGTTGTTGTTTGCTTGTTTGTTTCCATGTTGATGTAACTGGTTCTGTTGTTTTAAATCGGACTAAGTGTAGCAAGGTCACGTGTTGCTTCTTCACGTTGTTGCCCACGTGTTGGCACCTTGGTTGTCATGGTTACGTCCACGTGGGTCTCTGATCTATTGTCCTATATTTGTGCGTGAAGAATTTCCTTCTCATACATTCCGTTTTTATACTGATTTATTAAAATATTAATAGGTAGCATATTTTAAAAGGAAATAGTTAGAAAAATACATGGATCTAGGAAGGATTAAATCTGTCTGAAAATTAATGTCATAAAACGATAAACGTATTGTTATTTATTTATTCTTTATTTAACAACGCTGTCAGTAGTTCAGCTATAACATAGGACGATTAATGAATAATGAATTGGATAGGAATGCAAGGAATCGGTCGTGATCTGGTTGGATGTAGACTGACGCGGACAATAACACAGCTACCTGTCGACTGTAGGAGACGGAAGTTGGCGGCCAACACTGGCTGTGCGTGGGACAGTAGAAAAACAGAGAACTGATCAAGCGAAAATTCTAACAATCGTTCAAAAGTGTCTGGTGGGGGGGGGGGGGGGGGAAAAAAAAGAAACAGCCTGTGTGATCTTTCTCCATTATTTCTGATGTCTGATGATCTTTGCCCATTAGTTGTGAAATACACAAGGATTGAATAGCTTGCATGTATATTTACCTATATTTTTAGTCTGAACAGTTGATCCATTGTAGCTAATTCAGTATTAGAATTGAAAAACATACATTTTGAAGAAAGAATATTATATTTTTCTTCTGACTTGAGGTCATAGAGGACATTTTTCCTGTTTGACCTCGCGCGTGACCTACTCACACAGAACACGGTGCCTCAGACTTTCTTCGCCTTTCTTGGAAAAAAGAACTGCCACAGTGAAGACAAAGGAATTGCACCCTGCTGCCTCCTGTGGGCAGTAGAACTTTCTCCGTCGTGACTGCTCCAGGGCAAATACACCGGAAGGTGATGTGACTTGTCTGACTTGTGATGGCCTCCCACACATTTTCAGGGAAACATCAATATGTCAAGCGTGTTGATTTCTTCCAGCGCGGTTCATACGACGACATTAGAGAAGTGGTGTCTGGCAATGCAACACTTCTTAAGGTTCTTTTATGCTGTTGTATTGCAGTTCTTTATGAGGTTGTGAACTTAAATAACGCCTAAAAGACATGGCGTGATAATTAATCTTGCCACGTAGCACCATTTAAGCCAGTTAATACGCGACTCTGTACCAAATGCCGAAATACAGCTTGGAAATGGGCAACTTTATGCGTAGTAATGATTAACATCCATAATTATGGTGGACCCCATAATAGGGTTGCACGTGGCGGGGAACGGTATTCTGATACATTTAAATGACAATCATAAATAAGAATTTATCTGTTACTGTCCTGGTTGCTTGATGGCCTTGGGCGGAGGGCTGGTCATTGCTTGTGCCGTCGATGGACAGCTGTGGGTGACATTGAGTGTCGCTGTGTTTTGTATCGGTCAGGTGGAAAGTGCATTCGTGATGCCATTCTTCCTTAACCCCTCTGTGCTTGTGATAAGAGGCAGTTTCTCTGGTACTGGGTGTATCTGCACTGTGGTTACGGCCTTTTATCAGCGGTCTCATCATCGAACCACGTGTTCTTTGCATTGGTCCCACCGTCTCACCAACAGCTCTGCATTTTTGTGAATGTTCATATTCATCACCATCAACCACAGCATTTTATTTACTTTGCTTGTTGAATTTTTTTTTTACTTGTCAAGGAAATTCTGGTTACTGGCCTAGTTTAAATTTTATTGAGTTTCGTGAGAACATGCGAACTTTATTCTGGGTGACCGTAGCCACTTGTTGAGAGCAGTTGTGATCTAAGACAAGCTGAACATAGTTACATTTCCTTTTGTTTCTTTTCTAGCTTTCATGTTACGAATTTTTAATTAAACTGTTCCTATTGTAATTAATTCTCTTTTTGAATATTTCAGTAAAAAATATAATTTGTGAACGAAGTAGAAATGCTCTCAATGTCTTTAATCACTCTGCTGGAGTTCCTTTTGTTACGTGCTGCTGTAATATTTCTAAAGGCGTTCATGTCGTGGATTTTGTCTTCAGTTTCTGTTTATTATGCGTTCTTTGCATGAAGTGCATAGCGAGAACGCATTATGGTTCTGTTATGTCTGTCCGTCCGTCCAGTCAATTCAATTCTAGAAGCACTGGACGGATTTGGATGAAATTTGGTGTGGAGATTGTGCTATTCTGCACGAACTCAGAAACTTATTTTTGAATTTCCTACGAGAGGTGATAATAAAATGACGGATGAGGAAATTCGTGGGATAGACATAGAGGTGCTGCGATATAATGTCTCTAAATGCACATTTCAAATAATGCGTGACGTTACTACGTGTATTCCTGTACGGAATATACTTCTTCAGCTTCAGCTTCTTGAGCACATTGTAACATTTCAGAAAGGAAATTTGCTTCCCCACAAGCGCTCCCGGACGTAGTCGATGAACTAACATAAAGTTAGTTAATGAAGTGTCACGTTTCGTAATATTTCCACTAGAGGTATTCGGAAAAAGTACGCCTTTTCTAGGTCCGTCGGCCATTTTCCCTGTTAAATATGAAATATGTCCTACCAAGCAAATTTTGAAAATATACGTGAATATTGGCTGCGTGTTTATGTTCGCATTTTTAACATTTTACAAAAATGTTTTGGGGGGAAATAGTTCTAGTGCTTAAATCTATAACGGTGAAAGTAACAAGAACTGTGATAGTATTTCATAATTAACATGCTTATATTTCCGAGATTACTTACAATTTACTGTATTTTATAATTTTTTGTTAGCGCGAGTTAGGAAATGACGTGTCACAACGCCTGAAAGTCCGTGCTTAAGACTAACTGCAGCGTACGTGTGCTGGAGATGTTGCCGCGTCAGCACGGCGCTATAAATCGGACTTGTTGCAGTACTTTGTAATTGTCTGTATTTGTTAACCGCTATACTCAATCCCAGGATACTTGAAGAAGTAGTAATCTGCTGGCAATTTACTTTAAATGGGATTCAGAAATTTTGATAAGATCGGAGTTGATACAACCGGCAGTTCTTGGCTTGTAAGTGTCGTTATTTTCTGTCGTTCGCTCGTACCACGGCGTAGGACTAGTCTTGGAGAAACAACTGCAAGCTGATTTTAGAACAGATTGATTAGTGCAAATAGTTTGCCTGCTAGAAGGAGCAGCGTCACCTCGAAATGAGATCTTGTGGTAAGGTAGAGGCGATTGAAAGTTTCACATCCAAACATCAGTGTTTTTGTTTATTTGTGGTTTATTTAACGACAATGTTGATAGGTAATTTTATATATAAAATGGTTGTCTTCTGGGTTGTTGCGCCATGTAGTCTGGTAGAAGTTTACCGACGTTTCGGAGGTCCTTGCTGCCTCCGTCATCAGGGCGATTATCGCACACGCGGCGCAACAACCCAGAAGACGGCTATCTTCAGACTCGCCGTGAAAAACTCATATCCTACACGGTTTATGTAGCGTCGACCAAGTAATGAGTAACATGTTTTTAGAGGATAATAATTTTATGAAGTATAGAAACAGGAGGTCATAAAAATAAAATGTGTGGGCTTAAATTATGGTTTCTTTCAATGCTAGTAGGCGACTACACCACGGTTTTTTCTTCTTTTTATTCTTCATTAGTTTGTAGTGCATTCGTGTAATATGAATTATCGCTGTAGAAATTTGTGACGTCGACAGACATTTTCTTTCCTGAAATACGGAATGCAAATGTCGTCATGATCTGTAAAGACAATTACGTAAGTAATGTAATGACCGATATAATTGTGAATTCAGGGTTATGAAAGAGTAGCATTTTTTTTTTTTTTTTTTTTTTTATGTATTGAATACCTACTACGTCGGTTTTTGAAACGTTAAGGTAGAAATGTTGGTTCAGGCTGTGTTCGAATCATTCGGCACAGAAACAGAGTTGCCAACTACAGTTTTCTTTATTCCAAGAAATCGATATGAGTGCCATTATCCAAGTTGGCTTTCAGTGCAAGACGAAACAGCGTTCTGCTTTTTATTTATTGTTTGCCTGTATTCTATTTTATTTGACGACACTTATTCATCTGCATTGGTTGAATAGTGTTGAATATAAAATTGATTATGAATGATCAATTCGAAAAGGTGTGGTCGGAATCGGTCTTTCTCTGGTTTAACCATTTAAAATCCAGTTGTAACTATATGTACCTCCCTCTTGATAATTTTTCCCACAGAGTGTGTTTATGGGTTTAGTTTTATACTCAAAATAAACAGCGATCATTTTCTTTAACAGGTTAAAGAAATTATTGATATTTGTAATTGAGACGCGTTGTGTTTTCTTTAAGGTAAGAACTGGAGGTAATTTTGAAAACCACGGAGTACTTCTATCAGGATAGCTCGGTCCGGCCAGGAATCGAACCTGGGAGCAGGAAAATTATGCATTGGACCGTGAAGTTCGGTCATTTTGAAAGCGGAAGCTCTTCGTCTCTCTTTCTGGTCCTCCCCTGATCAACTGCGATCAGCTGCCTGAGAATCACGTTGCGTGGTCACGTGGCATAGCCCTGTTGTTGCCCCGTGGGACGCCAAGCAATCCAGCATCACGTTGTACGGAGCAAGCCCAGGCCCCTCTTCACCCTCAACCATCGAGGAAGAGTCTTACGCGATCTTGCCTAACCACCAGTTTCGACTGCGTCGTGGCGTCGTCCAACCCTTGAGGAGTTTGTTTCGTCCATGTTATTCAGTGACGTCATATATGCATAGAGTTTCGGAGTTGTTCTCAGTTGTCGATCAAGTTCAGTATCACTCGATTATCGAGGTTATCGGTTATCACGTTGTAGGATCAGTTGAATTGATTAACAGTTTTGTTCATGTTGAGTCTAATATTTAATTCTTCGTCGTCGCCGCAGAATTTGCTTGTAGTTTACGACAGCCTGTCGCCATCATTTGTCTTATTGATAATTCTTGTGCCTTCGGAAAAAGTCACCTGATCTTTTCTTTACAGTGCATAGAATTTTTCTGGTTTGCATAATTAATCTCTCCTTATTTATTTTCCTGAATGCGATAGCATGTCAGACTGTTTCGAAACGATATTCGATAGGGAACTAAAGTAGCAAGTACGTCACTCTGCTCTTTAATTATAAATTCAAGTAGTGTTCTGGTGTGGTATCTGAAGAAAAGGCTTTTTAAGTTCGTGAATTTACATAGTGGATATATTCAGTTGATTCTTTGTTCTTACAACTGACTATCATTGTTTTTGTTTACCAAAGTCTCTTTTTTGCGTTTAATGTTTTTGTCAGACGACTAGAAGAAATTTGTAAGTATCAATGTGTTACTTTGTGTGCCTCGTCGCCTGTGTTCCTCACCGACCTGGCATGGTCTCTTACCGCCACCTTGTAACAGAGGCCAACTGATGTCGCTAACAGTTACTGAAGTTTTAAAAACTGGTCGGGTTTGAATCACGGTCCTTGCACTGATAATCTAGCAGCTTATGGATGTCAGTTGGTACAGTTACATTTCAGAAGTATTCAATGACACTTATTTCAGGCAGTCATAAGATAATATTTTTTGCGTATTTATATTACGTAGAAATTAACAATTTGTTTCATAAGGAAAGTACAGTTATGAACAAATTCCAAAGTTTGGTTTAAATTCTAGTGTCATTTTGACACACTAAATAGTATCAGCTCATTATCGACATGCATTTAGTAATCTGACACAGTTTCGTACGAAATTAATGTTGTGTTTTCTCATTTCCTTTTCAAGTCTGAAGTCTGAATATCCGGAAGCTATTAATCAAGTCTTCCTGATCTTCCTCTACCCACCGGACACAAAATATAATCGACATTTTCTTTCTAAGACTTACTAAAACATCTGATAAGATTCTGGATAAGTGTGGGTTCGCAGTTAGCAGAATGTGTCTGTGTTTGTGTTACGAGAATACTAACAACGCACATACAATTAATTCATACTATTTTACAACGCATGGAAACAGTAACTTGACTATTTTCTTCGCCAATTAAGTTTCTATTGACAATTTTATTTACGGATAGTAAATTAATACCTCGTTAAAGCACTCCGACGTGTTCATTGGTAAGTGTTGTGGTGCACTTTCGTGGTAGATCCGTCATTATTGCGGGATACGGGTGGTCCCCGAGAGGAGACTTACGTTTCCTCGAGATGGGGACAGAAGCTGGTGTGAACCTGCAACACTTGGGTTCTGAGGACGGGAAGCAAGGATTCTATCTCCCTGCGTGTCCACAACCACAGCAGCAACATGGCATGACATGGACACATCATCAGGATCAATGGTCACAGCCCCCGCCACCCAAACGATACTTCCAGCAAGGTACGGACTTAGTGACATACCAGGTTTTCACGGCGGCGAATATGAAGAAGGCTGTCTTCTGGACTGTTGTGCTGTGTAGTATGGTTAAGGTTTGCTGACGTTCCAGAGTCGCTTTTGCCTCCATCATCAGGGCAAAACGCTCACTCAGGGCAAACAATCATCGCCGTTATGATGTAGGAACCAAGCTCCTCTGAAACGTCTGTAAATTTCTATCAGACTACACGGCATTACAACCCAAAGACTGCAATCATTAAGGAACGGGCTTGCCACTATGCACATTCTTTCTGCAAATATGACTTCAGACATTTAAAACAAGGAGATTATTTTACTTCTAAATAACCAAGAAAGAGCTTCAAGTTTATTATAAACTTATCAGATGAGGAACGTAAACCACAGCTTATATTTTAAGTTTACTGGAGAAAAGTCTTCGATCGACACAGATTTCTGTTAGGCTATTATATCCTTGAAAGCGATTGCTATGTAGGTAAATTGTGGTAAATCTGTATAGGCTACGATAGTTTTGAAATTTGGTAATCGAGAACTCATTTTATTTAATAATATCACGTAAAATGTGGTCGTCTGCACTCTATAAGTTGTAATATTGACCGATACAAAAACATGTTCTATTTCGACGGAGTACTTCCGCTTGGGCATTCTTAGACGGTAAATTGCGGTTCAGAAACGTGGTAATACATAATTTATTGCATTCGGTGCGGAACAGAATCGGTAAATTATAACATTATACTTCTCGTGTGCCAAGTAAATCAATAGCCAGAAACTGTTTGAAATTAGTTTCCTTTTTCAACTTTAAATTTTTATAACTCTGAATAACATTTACAGTATTCCGAACCTTGAAGCTTAACACGAAAGCAAAGGATTTGGGATAGAGGACTGTGTCAGTTTTACATATCTATGCGCTCAGATGTGGTCTTCTTAATCCTAACTGATATATTAATTTATGTGCATTTATGCAGAGCGACGCAGAAGTGAGTATACAATTCATTATTTATTTAAAGTCACTTTACATGTAACATGTTTTCATTGGAAGGGAAATCTCGCAGGTGTACACATTGAAACTCGGCGCTGTTTACACAGGCGTATAGTGTATCTGGCACACTTCTGAAGTCTTTCTGGCACAAGTCTGTTTCTTCAAGTCCTTTGAATGTGTATGTGATGTATCGTTTCATTTCGTCAACATTCTGCAGTTTCCTTCTAGACGCGTCGCCCTTGAGTACTCCCCAGAAGAATTCCAGTAACTGTGGTGGATGCGTCTCGACTGCGCCCCTGAGGTCTGTCCGTCTTCGTACGAAATTTCTGTCGAGACAATCTCAAACTCGTCCGGAAATATTTTCAACATACGCCAGCTCCATGTATTATATACTCTTTGCGTTTTTGGCGTCAGTCCGTCGTCCGCGTGAGAGGTGGCTCGTTGATCCACATCGACAAAAATATGGCTGGCGGACTTTCAACATAGCGCACAGCAAGCAGACAGTACGCCACTGTTTTAGAACATCTCAATAAGGGTTCCCAATCGCGTATTAACACTGTACTCAGGTGCGTAGTCGTAAAAGTTAAAATTTGGGGTGATCTGGCACGCAGTTCTAGGTTGAAAGGAGTGGGTATGAAATGTGATATGAGGCCTTTCTCCTTGTTATTTAAGGGTATGTTCACACTTTAGATGTAGAATTGGACTATCAACAGAAACTGTTTGAAGATCTGTCTTTCCGCTCCAGAAAGATAGGAAATTAAACAAGCTGTAATTTGTGTCTCATTTTATACCACATTATTTTTAAAGTTTTTAGGGGAAGATTAAAATGTTTTGCTACTCATCAAATGACTTGACCACAAAATACGCAGCTGAAATTCAGAAAGAATTCAGTTTATTACTCAGCGCTGTCTCTTAGACAATCGTAATGACGTGGTGCGGCATTTATGCCACTGCTGCATCCTCGCCGTTACCCTATAATGGGGTGAAAACGTGACCTCTGAACACTTGGAACCACTCTGAGGTCGGCCGTGTTTCACGACCTTCGCTGAGCGATTTGAACCGGCTTGCACGGGACCAAGCGAGTTGGCAACCACGTGTTGCCGTCAGCTGTTTCACCGCGTGACCCTCCTCTTCGCTGGCACTCTTACTGATCACCATGTACAGTAGTCGGGGCCAAACCATGCGTTTCGCGTACCTCAATATTGCGCATATACGACGCAAGAAAAAGATATTACCGACGTAGAAACTGAGAGCGAAATAATTTTCAGGGCATTGAGTGCTTTCTTTCCTGCTACTCCTCTCACTACTTTGAATCCCTTGCCATTCATTTCTGACGGACATGGAACGCACAGATTCGTCCCGACTGTTGTATTTTTTCGATCTTATATTTTCGTTGCACCGTTATACGGTTTTGTTCGGCATTTTAATGTAAAAATTATTTTAGTTCAAAATACTTTGCTTTTCCCGTCCTCGAATCCACTTTCACCACGCCAGAAGACGTACTCCGCAATTTAATCACCAGAATGCAATAAAAATAATGAAATGCTCCATTGTCTAAACGTCCAATATTACTGCAGAAAGTATTTTCATGTTCCCAGGTTTATGTTCCAGGAAGCCAGGTACTGGATGGGGCTACTAAGTCCATGCACTTGGAGGGCTTGAGTGAGGGAGATCTTCATACCGAGCAAAAAAAGAGAGGATAAAGGAAAGCTACTTTGCGAAAGAGATTATATTCCATCAGCATTATTGGAAATGGCGTGGCGGAGTTGGTATATTGTGTGCAGACATGAGTGCAGATTTAAGAGACAACACGATTTCAGTTTTACATTTGAAATTCTGATCAGATTAAGTTTTTAGATGTATATGGGAATAGTGAACCGTTTATATGCATTTTCCTTCTCGGCAAACAGTTATGGAATACAATATTAAAGCAGGGTTTGACCAAGGACGGTACAGTCATTTGACAGTTTGTAAGACGAAAACGGATAAATTCGAATGAAGCGTCGCGACATTTTGAATTCAGATTCGTTTCTACACATGTAACAACAGTCACAGTAGTGACATCTTGTTTTGTCATTCTGTGCCATCACATTCCCCGATAATGTTGTTACTCTGATAAATTCTTTATGTCTCAGGTCTTTGTAGCGATCTGTTTGTTACTGAGAGCATCTTTTCAGAATACATTTTGCCGTCAATAGTAATTTATTGAAACGAAGTATGCTTTGCGCACAATACCCCCTTTAGTTTGTAGCTCATGCGAACTAAAGTATTTTGTGTTCATAATGAGACTTTAATCTGTTTTGCGTTCGTTTTCCAAACAATTTGCCATTAAAATATTTGTTTATGAATTCACGTCTTAAATATTTACGTGATTGTCACCATAGTTTCAATTTTTATTTATGAAGGACAGTCGTGAATTATAAAGTAAATTGACCATAAATCTCGCAGGAAAATATTGAGATTTATGTTAACTTGTAATGTGTGAGATGGGGGACGTATCAGTGCAGGTTTGTCCATCCACAGATGATGAGAATGGTGGCCGGCGGAGGGTACTTTGACTTCACATGGGATCCAAAGAACGTTGGGTCTGACATTACCCAGAAATGCCCATTGATTACGTGTGACACATGTATATCTTATATCCTCTCTTATGTGATTTACATATTAATATGTCGTACGTGTTTTGTATATTATTATTTATTTAGTGTTCTGTCTGACGACAGGTCCATATGAACAGGATCCTTCCATCCTTTTCTCGGACTGGGACCTGTTCATATACGTTCTTGGCAGATGATCCAGAAGTGGTTTGCCATTGCCTTCTTCTGTGTGTGAATGGGGTAATTGTTGGGATGCCACGGAGGAAAACTCCGTGTTGCCTAGACCACGGCCTTGCCCAACACAAGTTATAAATTCGGGCACCGCCGGGAATCGAACCTGAGACCCCAGGATTACAAGGCCAGCGTTCTAACCGCTAGACCACCGTGGCTTGTGTGTTTTGTATAAAATATATTAAAATTTTTAACTAATTGTACAAGATAATGGTCTGTCTTCTGGGTTGTAGCACCCACCGAGTAGTCTGGTAGAAGTTTATCAACGTTTCAAAGGTCCATGCTGCCTCCATGATCAGGGCTATGAGTGAGTACAAGGTCGGTGGATGACATGAGAAGATACGATTTCATGTACATAAGAAGGAAACACGAGAGTAATTCGCTGGACTGGCTCACGTATCTTGAAGATACGATTTCATGTACATCAGAAGGAAACACGAGTGTAATTCGCTGGACTGGCTCACGTATCTGACATTCAAGGCATGCGTACAGCATGCGTAACCATCTGGAATTAATCTGCATATGTATGGATACGACGAAAGTTCGTGACTTTATTATACAAATTGTGATACATAATATTGCCAAATCAGATAATTTTTATTTCGTTCAAGATGCTCGTGGAGTGGATATTGAAACCAGATAAGACGTCGAGTGCGATGATGTGGAAAACCTAGTTCGTATTGATCCGGCGGTTATAACAAAGGATTTGGAAATTCTGAACGGTTCCCAACACAAGTAACCACCAGTCACTGTCCTCACTGCACGAAGACACTTAAACTGTATCACAGGACGCGAACTTTATTACTTTATTGATTTCCTAACCACCTGCTATGATGTAGGAGAGATACAGTGTTTAAATTGTACTTAAGGGAATTTACCAAACTGCCGGTCAGTAGGAGGCCAATTACTTGTATGTTATCGTTTCTCCGAAAAGAAAAATCACTTTGGGTTTCGTCTTACGACACTTTTTTCCAGGAACGTGGGTGTAACCTGGCGTACGTTTTGAGGAGAGGTTACCTGTTTTGGAATCCAAATACTTTGCAAATAGCAACTGGCATCAGATCTAGTGTTGCAGACCTACGCTACAGATATCACTGTGCACAGAGAGAAATATTTTCCCTTGTTTTCGTCAATATTCATCGAAACATGTTTCAGATAAGAGCTGCATATCTTAAATGGATCTTTGTTTTTTTTATTTTTGACATGTTCCAGTCCTTTGTATGACGTGTCGTTTTTGAGTAAGGGCGTGAATTTCGAATTGAGTTTCACTTGCGTGTCGATCGAAACTTAAACCGGGACACGTTTTAGTGTACATCCCGAATATCAGATTTAGTAATTATTGAAATAGGCTACATTAAGTACATTTGGAGATGAAACTCGCTGACGGAGGGACAGACATGATCTCTCCATTATGAGTTTATTTTGTACACTTTGTATACGTAACATGTAAATGTATAGATAATATTCTCTTTAACCGTTACGGAAAGTGTTTTATAAATTGCTTTCTAAATTAAGTTTATGTCTCTTCTGTAACTAAATTAAATAACATAAACTGAACTGAAAAGTAACAGGAAGTCGTTTAGATTATAAGAGGTAGTTTATTTTCGTATCAGTGCAGCCACAATTGTAAGGGAATGTCGAGAAGCGATATTTTCTTCGAAATGTGCTTTATAGGAATATGAAAATTATTATAGTGATTCGTTGATGTCAGAAAGTAATTAATTTTCTTGCAAGAATTAACTTGTTTTACTTAATTTATGATTTATTACATGCATCTGTGTCCGTGCACTTTGCGACACAGATAAATGGCTATTTTTCTGCTTTTAATATCGGTTTCTTTTGTTTTCAGGTAAGGAAACACCTCACATGTATGCTATAGACGGTAAATGTTACCTAACGTAAGTAAAAATAAGACAGTTATATCTATCCTTGAAACATACATAATAGACCGTGAATTCCGACACTCAGAGCGTATTGGAAACTAAACTTTGTTTTACAATTAAGTCATGGGATAGGCACTACATAGAGCAGCGATTCTCTGAATGCATTTAATAATAGCTGTTATTATTCAGTTCAAAAACTGTTATCATCTCGTTTACTATCTTAAACACTGAAGATCAGGATGTATGAAACAATAATTTTGCCGGTTGTCTTGTATGGTTGTGAAAATATGCATAGCCGTATTGTATGAAGGTTTTTTTCCCCTCATCATAACAATTTTCGAAAAGTTAACTAACTGAAGATTTTTTTTCGAACAGTTGAGGTACACTACTTGATGGCTCAAGGTTCCTAAGTCTGTGTTGTGCTTTTTAATCAAACCAAGACACTCAGTCCTTCCTCTTTTAAGGACCGTATCAACACGTATCAGGCTGGTGGGTTTCTGATAAAGAAATGGAGACAGTCGTACGTGATAAACCGATGGTCAGCTGTAATTATAAAATGTTTTACAAGCTAATTTGCCTTGAAACTAGACTCCGTATCTGATCATATCTTTGCTGAAGAAAACAAAGTAGCCTACTGAAGTAGTCTGCACTTAGTCACGTCGTAGTTTTGCAGGATTACCCAGAGATCACGTGACTTTTTAACCCATGGTAGGTGCATTTAGGCACGTTGTGCCTTAACAGAAGCATGACGGTTTTAAAGAGCCGAAATTTCACATAAATGACATTTATTTTCCTGATATATGTATTCTCTGCACCGATTTACGTAAAATTAATGCGAACGTATATCTGTCCACACAGCTTATCTACCAGACTTGTTAACGAAAACTGGTTAAATTTTGTACTGTAGATCTTGTTAATTAAAATTAACTAACTAACTAACTAGACGGCTTAGGGAACCCGAAGGTTAATCACCGATTTAACTAAAGCCCTCCACCGGTCCCTGTCCTGGTACCAGTACATTGGTTCCTCTAAAATGAATGTGACCAGTGGGAGACTCATAATCTGATATAATATAACATGAAACTGTCCCCCCCCCCTCCCAAACTACAGAATAGACAACTTTTTAAATCTTTACGTTACGAATGATTTCTACATTTCTCCATTAATTGTGAACTAATATTTATTTTGCTTACAATTTTCTGTATATCTGGCTTGCATTTATTGTATCAATCCCAGTATCTCTTATTTTGAGATTATTGTGTGTCATGGCCGGTGTGGTCTCTTAAGTTCTGCTTAGATGTGCCATTCGCAGTATGTTTCTACGTAACATTAATATTTTTCTACAAGGCCACACGGCGGTACATTCCATAAGGCCATCAGCGTGGGAACGTTATATCTCTTACAAAATATTTACTGATATTTTCACGCCATACGTACATTTATACGATACAAGAGTAGTTTTGAACTGGGATGTAGTTCATGGCACAGAATGTGTTAAAATGATCACCAACCATTTGAAACGGATGGGATGCATGAACTGCTGGTTCTTGTTGCGCTCAACATGCATGATGACCTTGTCCAGCTTAATTACTGGTTATTTTCCTGTGGTTATGTGAAGCCATAAAGTCATTCAGGGTTTAAAGCCCAAACAATAGGAAAGATAAGAAACGAGACGTTTCATTGCTGGCTTAAAGCGTTTTTTAACTACGAGGTTTTGAGAAAGAATAACCAAGTTGAGAGTGGATGGCGTTGATGGCGAACTTAGAGAACGAGGCGTGTGTTGGTAAGGACAATTGAGAAGCATTCCGATGTTGAAGTTAGCGTTTTAAGAATTACAGTCCAATGAAAACACAAACAGTAGCTCAGACTTTCACATCCAGAGAACAGAAATGTTATAGCCGAAATATGAAAGTTTCTGACGATGTACGTTATAATATATAAAAATTATGTTTTGGACTTTGTATACCGTATGAAATATAAAGTTTCACATTACAACGTTACGATAGCTGGATTCTGTTGTCGACGTCATGTAAAAAAGAGGATGACAGGAAACCTATCAAATTAAACAGCGAATATACAATTAATTAAGCATATAAATACATAAATAAATTAGTAATGGACGTAGCTATTTGTTCTTCCTTTTATCTAGCAGCGTATCTGTTCATGTAGCCGAACGCCTATAAGTGCGGCAACCCAACTCACTTCCTCCGTTTATTGGGTTGCAGGACTTCCCGGCTGCGGATAGTAGTCTCCTTGTAATTTTGTTGTGGCCAACTATGAAGGCTTTACTGAAAGGCAGTTTTTGACCAAAACATTATTTGTTACGATTTTCGACCCGCTGACGTGTAGGACTATATATAACATATCAAATCTAAAACTTCTTGACGATGGTGAAGAGTCAATTGAATAAAAATTTACTTGGATATTATCCATCGTCTAGTAAATATAAACATCACGTTTAGAAACAATATTGTAATCGCCTTTGAATCGGTTAGTTATTTGACATTGTCAGTGTAATGAAAACTTCCTGCTTTTGAATTGAATTAGTTTTTCATGGATATATAACTTGTGTATGTTATTACGTTCATTAAACAAATGACGTTCTTACGCTTTCTTCACCGGAAATGGTATGTAACCGTATAATATCATAGTTTGTGTGTGTGTGTGTGTGGTAAAGTTTAAGCTAATCGATGGAGTTCTGTTAAGCTGAGGCTTAGTCCACGTCTGCACTTTCTATTTGAATAATTCGAATTTCTGAGGTGGTAGTAATAACATTCATGCCACTCTGTGCGTGAATAGATTTTCGGAGGACGTTGTAGTTTTAAGATATTTTTATATAATAAACACCAAAATTGCGTATGCGTGTAATCTGTGCGCAGTTTTCTCTTTCCGGTTAATAGTTAATCGTGCGACTTACGTATTTTTTGAAACACACAGTCTAATCCTTAGTCACCTTAAAACAGACTATATCTATGACTAGTATCTGTGATAGATACTTGTAAACATTTCTTACGTAATGTACCGAACGTGTTCGCGTACCTGTCAGATTTTCTCTTTGTGATTAATAATGCTTTTGGACATGTTTAATTTTGGTTCGTATCAGGTGGGTGCATCTCTTATTTTATTTAGGCCTACATGGAGTCCAGATCTAATTTTATGAATGTTTTGAAAGAAGGACTCATAGAAAGAAGTAATGGGAATTTAATGGGGGGTTGTTCCCGGTGTTCAACTGAACACCAAGCCGTGCAGACGTATAGCGCCATGCATTTTAAAATGGTAATTTGATGAGACTGCCACGGTGGTCTAGCGGTTAGAACGCTGTCCTTGTAATCCTGGGGGTCTCGGGTTCGATTCTCGGCGGTGCCCGAATTTATAACTTGTGTTGGGCAAGGCCGTGGTCTAGGCAACACGGAGTTTTCCTCCGGGGGCTTCTTCCCCGGTTTCTCCGTGGCATCCCAACAATTACTCCATTCACACACAGAAGAAGGCAATGGCAAACCACTTCTGGATCATCTGCCAAGAACGTATATGAAAGGTCCCAGTCCGAGAAAAGGATCGAAGGATCCTGTTCATATGGACCTGTCATCAGACAGAACACTAAATAATAATAAAATTCAAATACGAAATTCTGTACTCCAAAGAAGGCGGGAATTTCTTTATCAGTGGCTGGAAACCGTGTAATCGCTCCTTGATAACACATTCTCGAACTTTAAACTAAACTGATGGAAAATATTCTTTTCTGCGGAAGACTGTACACGACGAAGCCAGTTTTGGTCCTGCCAGATTGCAGGTATCGATTTCTCGACACTCGCTTGTCTCATTGAGGGTATTAGATAACTTCACGCTTCAGCTCCGTTAGTAGGAGGATGGGTGGGCTCCAGAACCCGTCTGAACAATGTGGCGAAGATAAAAATATTTCCTTGCCGTTAATAGAACCCCGATTATCCAGTCCTTAGCCTTACCTACCCGTACTTACGTAGCACAATTTATATAAACATTGTTCGACATGATGTAGATTTAAAAGAAACACAAGTACATGGCATGTAGTGCTATGCGATGATGTAACGTGATAAGTTTTAAGATTGAATTGCGTCAGTAATACAGCGACATCAGCACCAGTCATGTGTGCAGAATCACTATGAACACATTTGGAAAACGTAACGTATTCTCGTCTTATTTTATAAAATGACCGCTTGCACCGAAACTAAGAGACTTTGGATCTCGACAATACCAAAGAAATCGTGTGTTACACCCTCCGTCCCCTGGTGGCCGCGGCTCCCAATTGCACGAGACCTCGCATATAAGCCGCACTTAACAAAAATGCTTATTGTCTCTCTGGGAAACCTTAGCCTTGAAGAGTATGTATATGTATCGGATGTGATTACACATTGTCATTGTCTCTTTGTTGTTGTTGTCATTGTGTCATCACGAGACCGAATCTGAACAATTCATTCATATGGGAAGTTCCTCAGCCTTGAGTCTCCTTACAGCGGTTTGTCAGGTACTGATTACCGCCTAATGAGGGCACCTACCTATGTGTTTGAAGAATTGTTGCTAATTTCTACTTCGAGGACATTCCTTGCGTTTCAAGTTTCCTCTTTTATCGTTATCCTTGTTGTGATGTGTGCGTCACATTGTGCACGCATTTGCCTTCTTGTTAATACAGAGCAGTGCCAGTGTCTGGGACTTGCATATATTTACTGGATACGCGGTGATACTTAATTGTTGTCTTTATGGATTAGTTAACGTAACGTCTGCGCCGGCCTGAACCTTAATATAGTTTCACATTGGCCTTAGTCTCTACCATAATTGACTACAAATCGACTACGCATGCTGTCTACATGTCACATCTCTTCCTGTGTTTAATAATAGCTTCTGTAATTGAAATAATAGATTTATTTTGTGAAGATAACTGTCTTCTGGGATGTTGCATCCTGTAGTCTGGTAGACATTTGCTGACGTTTAAGAGATGCTTATTGCCTCCATTTTCAAGGTGTCTGTACTTACCCTTTGGTACGGTGATTTGCATCTCTTTCTTCAAAGATATATTATGCTTCTTGTAAAGTAAACCATCGCACTGCGAGTAATGTATCTTTCCTTGATATTAAATACTTGTCCTCTTCAGGCATTTGTGTGTCTGGATCGAGTCTGTCTGCACTCGGACAGTAGAGAACCCTCCTGGAACCGAATAATATTGGTTCGCAGGCCTGAGCTGAAATCATTAACCATTTACCAGAAGTCCTAATCACTGTTGCGTAGTTGAATAAAGCATTTTACTCATTGTGAATGAACAAACTGCATGCAATTCTCAGTAAGTTTCTTGCCGGGTCTCGCTTAAACATTCGCTAATCATTATTATGTAGAGAATCGAATGTTCGTGTAGTACGAACTTGATAGCACGTGTTGTGCGTCTTTACGTCTATGACAGTATTGCGTACTCTTTGATAAGATGCTTTGCGTGTCGTTGTCAAACATCCTCTGGTACCCACAGCTTATTCAAAATATAATTGTGCCTTGAGGCAAGACAACAGTACGACCTTGTCTTGAGCCTGTTCCGTTGTATCAGAATTTCTTTTCGTTTCTTTTGCTAGTTTTTTTTTTTTATTTCGTCATTTATCATTTCATAAACCTGTATTCGTGGAACAGAACTCTAATGACAAAGATGTATAAAATTGGTCGCTTGAATTCTTAAGTCAGACTCTAATAAGCTCTAAGTCTCACAGTATGAGCGCACACTCCCGTGTGTACAAGCTCATAAACAATCTAAAATCATAACAAAGTATTTTTATGATTGTAATGTTTTCGTAACTTGCTCTTAAAATAATGAAATTGTTTTTGTTTTTTAAAAATAATCGAGGGGTTTTCATGAAATTCGGTATTAACATATAACAAGAAACACACGAAAGTACTTTTACTGTCCGAAAGGATTTGAACATATTATGAAAATACTACATTTCGTATTAATGTGTGGGATGGTAAGTACATAGACGGAAAATGCTTGAGAAGAAATGCTGAGGAGAAATGCTGAGGAGAATGTTTTAATCGAAACAGGACGAAGGGAATATTGTATTCGTTATTTATGACTTCAGATTTTTAGGTTGATTAAAGGAAACATGATAGGTAGGGCATGTATCCTGTATGAAACGAGGAAATAAATTAAAGTTTTAATTGGGAAATCTGAACGGATCAACCATTTGGTATACGTAGTTGCAGACGGGACGATAATATTTAAATAGTCTTAGACAAGAATAGTTTTGAAGTGTGAACTGGATTCAGATGGCTGACGATATGCTCTTTGTGCAGTTTTTTGTATGCATATGGTTGAAC
The DNA here is from genome assembly GCF_000696155.1 of Zootermopsis nevadensis. Next base: position 640,226 of record NW_019060266.1, read on the forward strand.
ATATTCATGACAACTTGAGGTCAAGGTCATGTGAAGGTCACTACAATATTAATCAAGAGGTTATGTTGATTTCGAATAGGTTAGTTTAGGTGGTGATAGGTTTGGTTGGGTTACGTTGCGTTATGTTTGGTTAGGTTTGTTATGATGGGTTAGGACGAGGTTTTAGTTAGTTATGTGTTAATTTTGTGTAGTTTGTGCTAGTTCAGGTCAAGTCCATGACAAGATTTACGCTGATGTTAGCCGCAGGATGTGCGGAGTAAAGGCCGTTGAAATTTCAATGTCCTGTTGAGATCACGGATTCGTGAAGGTCGTGACAAGGTCGCGACAATACCGGCCCAAACGTTTGCGGAAAAATGGCCTCCAGATTTTCAGGGTAATTTTTTTGCCGAACTCTAATACTCTGCAATTAGATTCTGTTTTGCCCAGTTGATCTCATTTCATAATTTAGGTCTTATGTTTACAACCTGCATTCTTTGTATTATCTTCAGATTTACCCCTGTGTTTCCCAAATGATTATTTGCTTCTGATATTCCAAGCAAATGTTAAATTGTTGTTTTAATCCTACGTGATTTAATCATTCAGGGATTTTTACTTGAAATGTAATTTTCTCCTTGCTTTGTTGTTTCTAGGTTCAGATATGTTCCTCTGCAATCCATGATCTTTCTTCCCTTTGAACGACAGAGAGTGTCACAGTAGGCAAAATTGTAATTTTAGTTTTTTAGGTATGATACGAATATTGAATTACCCACTTAATGAAAACGTTGTTCAGATGCGCCTCCACCAAACGTGAGTAACAAAACAGAAGAAAGATTGCTCTCTGCGTTTAATGTATCCCCATTTTATTTTGTTCCAGTCAGGATGCAATAAACATGGCGTTAAAAGAGTACATCAAAACGTGATATTAATTTAAATGGCTACTTAATATTTTAAAATTATCCCGGGTGTATACTGAACCGGTAGTTGAGAACAGAACCGAGTTTCTGTCACTCTCACTCTCACTCTCTTTTTTCCACGTTCCCGCCCCCCTTGCCACTCGAAGCGAGGTTGAGTATGCACAACTGAAGTCGGCAGTCAGTCGTTCAGTAGGCCGGCTGCCGCCGTGGGCTTGTATATCGGGTTGGTCGTTGAGCTAGTATGAGCTAGCTAGTCCGGGGCCTTACTCTCACTTTCCGCAGTGTAGTGATAGTGCGCGTGGCAACTACTCGCGTGCTATCCCGTGTCTGTGTTCGGTGTGTTTGTACTACACAGTTGGCAGAAGTTCCTTATCAGCTTTTTCTCAGTATTTAGTTCAAGGTTAATTATATACATTACTACGTGATTGTATTTTTATATTTTATTTCTGACACTGACATAATAACTGACAGCCTTGAAGAAAAGAATGAACCCTCCTCATCGTAGTCGAATACTTTGTAAAACACAAGAGTGTTGTTCACATGATACGAGTGTAAATTTGGTACAGTATTAGGTGCCATGTGATCTGTCAAACGGGCTTGCACCATACGCAGGATAAAGCATCAGCATTGGAGCAACGCTTACTTGTATCATGAATGTGTCTTGAAGTGTTGTGTTCTTTTGAATTATTGCTGTTTCTGGCGTCATCTGAACTTTTATATCTGAAACAAGCAAAACGGCGACGATATTTATAAATTTCGTATCTATTCAAAGTGGTTAAAAGTACTCAGAAGAAGAAAACATTACGTTTGTGTCATTTATAGGAAGTATAAATTAGGCAGAAATAAGCAGAATTTTTATTAAAATTTTCTTGAAAATGTCCCTGTTATATGGTATTATTTAAATTGTATCTGTTCCTACGAAAGAGTCTCATCCGTTATTTGTGTCACCTGAAGACAGTTATTGAAAATCTTGTGGCTTGTGAAAGGATCTCGCACTAGTTCCGCGTATGACGAAGCTATTACTGAAAATTAACCTTACGATTTGTGTGTCCCATTTGTCCACGCCATCGTAATGGACTACCATCAACACACTGTGCCTGCAGGCCCACCCTTGGTGGCTGTACCCGCGCCCAGCCATCCCTTGACACATCACCAACTGCACCAGTTGCAGACCCTGGTACAGGCAGAAGACTCAACTTCCTCCCGATGGAGCCAGTACCAGCAGCTCTGGAGGCATCACCACATGCAACACATCAATGGTAGGCAGACACGTGTGTCCTTGTATCTTTATCTTCGAACTGACACTCTTGATCAGGGGTATCATCAATTTGGGGGTCATTGTAGATATTCCACACTCTCCTTGAACCCTGGTTACTGTATTAGTTGATATTGTGTAGTATTTGGCGCCTATAAATTATTGGAGCTGTTACATTTGCTACGTATCGGTGACGCAATGTTTCTCATCCCGTGTATCGTTGATTTGAATTCGGATACGTTTCTACTCATGATTTTAATTTATAGGAAAACATAGTTACTAGATGGTGAAAAATTCTCCGCTCTTTATTGAATCCAAATGTAATTACCATGTTCAAAAAGGCACTTCATTGGGTCTTACCACAACTAGTTCTGTCCTGTATACGTCTTGGTAGTCTGTGCTAATTTTTAATAGCATTTTTTAACTTTATAACTGCGTCTTGTCTCCTGAGTTGTCTCTTTCCTTAAAATGCGCATCCATAAGTTTTATCAGTAGTTCACAAGTTATTTGTCCGTTTTGTTTTTGCATCGGCTTTGGCGAAAAACCTGAAGAGATATTCCGCTGTTGTGGCATGGGCTCAGATGGGAAGATAATATTCAAATGGCTAGTAGACAGTAAATGCCCACCCGTTGTGTAATGTGTGATAACAGGGTTTGTATGGTGTGACTGAAGAAGACCTAGCATTTAGGATAGCCACTAGCGGGTACGAACCAACAGTGTTTTTTCTGAAGTTTCAGAGGTGCTTCATAATTGCACTGATGATGGAGGCAGCAGGCACGTCTAAGGTACGAAAGTGGGGTAGAGTGTAATGATATGTTGGTAATAACCCTTTCAAACACGAAGTTGGTCTAAATAATGTTTAGAAATTTAGTTCTGTCCAAAGGAAAACAACGCACCTACACAACGAAGATCGAGCGGTTAATGCTGTTTAGAAAATTATTCGGTGTTTATTCTGAAAAGCTTGCGAAGCCTAAAAATATATTCTGTGAGCAATAAGGCAGAGTATATCAAATCTAAAACTTCTTGACGATGGTGAAGAGTCAATTGAATAGAAATTTCCTTGGATATTATCCATCGTCTAGTAAATATAAAACGTAAAACGACGTTTCGGAGATAGGGATTAGCTCTATCTAGTGGGCCCAACTGTGTAGGAACCTGAAGACGGAGATAGAGTCCCATCTCCGAAACGTCGTTTTACGTTTTATATTTACTAGACGATGGATAATATCCAAGAGGTCCGGAGATAGGGATTAGCTCTATCTAGTGGGCCCAACTGTGTAGGAACCTGAAGACGGAGATAGAGTCCCATCTCCAGAAACGTCGTTTTTACGTTTTATATTTACTAGACGATGGATAATATCCAAGTAAATTTTTATTCAGTAAGGCAGAGTCATTAAGTGTTAGGTGGCGGTAGATATTTACCACTACGCTTCGAACTTGTTATCGCGTAATATGAAATTAGGCCCATCTTTACGTATAAAGTACAAAAAATAAGGCAAAAGTTAATTTATCATAGGAACTTGTGTTTGCACCTGTACTGTTACGTTTTTCAGTGATTACCTGTTGCTTTCTGGAGCTTTGTCATTCACCGCATTTTCAAGCTCTTTAAAAAAACTAGGCAGTAGTTGCTGATTATGTCTGAAACTGAACGTGTTTGTATATTATAATATTCAACGTGTTCGTACTTGGTGAAACTTTTGCCCCGGCTGTAGTGGACCTGAAATATTCCAATGATCATTGTTTGGAGAACTTTTTTTATCCCGTATTATGGACTGTATGTGTCTTGTTTCAAATAAAAGTTTAGTGGTGCAATTAGCTAGAGTAGACACATATTATAAACGTTCTTTACTGTATTGCGCATTAGCCTTGTTCATTTGTTGCGAATGCAAATGTTAATCGTGATGGCTAATCATACTTCGTACTTCACTGCATTGTGAGGGGATATTTGTACTTGTATTTCAGCAAAATCATTAAACTAATCATTCGAATGACAATTTCAGCCCTAAAGGTGGAAGCAGTATGTTTCTTCGAAACGTTGTCATCTACCGACGAGTCTACACGGCGACAAAATCCAGAAGATTTAACATCTTAACGGCGGTGAAAACCTCGAATATCATCACAAACAAAAAAAGACAGTTGTGTATTTTAATGAGATCTGTATTTTATTTGAGTTGCTGGGTTTTTGAACTTTGTCCGTCTTCCAGACACCCAGCAATCCAGATTATATTTTACTATCGTTAGAACCCTTTGTAGTAGATCTGTATATTATGTCATGTGCTGATCTTCTTGTGTGTAAAGGGCTGCTTTCTTAGAAAATAAGTTTGATCAGAGCTTCAGTACGGGGACGATTGATTCGTAAGTTGTTTGAGGACGTTGACATGGCTGCAGCGTCCAGAATTCTGCAGGAGAGAACTTTTCGAAAGCATTCACTTGATACCAGGGATAGGATGGGAGTGTTTGTATGGATCTTATAGGGCAGGTTGTGAGGACGAGGCTGGATGTAATTGGCTCACAAAAGAATCCGTTGTCGGGATGTAATATTAGCGATGTTGAACCATCGTGTGCTATTATTTATTATTATTATTATTATTGTTTAGTGTTCTGTCTGATGACAGGTCCATATGAACAGGATCCTTCCATCCTTTTCTCGGACTGGGACCTGTTCATATACGTTCTTGGCAGATGATCCAGAAGTGGTTTGCCATTGCCTTCTTCTGGGTGTGAATGGAGTAATTGTTGGGATGCCACGGAGGAAAACCCCGTGTTGCCTAGACCACGATCTTGCCCAACACAAGTTATAAATTCCGGCACCGCCGGGAATCGAACCCGAGACCCCAGGATTACAAGGCCAGCATTCTAACCGCTAGACCACCTCATCTTATTATTATTTAGTGTTCTGGCTGACGACCACGGCCTTGCCCAACACAAGTTATAAATTCGGGCACCTCGGGGAATTGAACGCGAGACCCCAGGATTACAAGGCCAGCGTTCTAACCGCTAGACCACCGTGGCGGTTCATCGTGTGCTACTTCTAGATAGTTAGACTAAATAATTATTGATTCTCTGAAGGTTTGTGACAGTAGTTGGTTTATTATTATGTTGAATATTGTGCGTTTTCTAGGTGCATGTATAATATAGGCCAATACCATGTTTCGCAGGTTCATTGTTCTCCCATCTTCAAGCGATTTTTTTTTATTTTACTGATTGATGTATTAGTGGCGACATGCCGCGAATATACGTATTTAGGTTCAAATTTTTTATAAACACCGTAATTAGAGTTTTAAAATAAATCAAAGAATTCCTGAGTCGCGTAAAGCCATAAATGCCTTGAATTCCATACGGCGGAATAAGCATGTAACAGATAATCTGAGAATTAAGGATGACTGTCTTGTGTGATGTTTCGCCGTGTAATCTGGTTGAAGTTTACCAACGTTTCAGAGGTGCTTGCTGCCACCATCATCAGGGCGATCATAGCGATCTTCCAATTCTTTTTTCATTGTCGTGCTGTCTTTTTAAGTTGCAACTGCTGTTGATGTAACATCGTTAAACAAGCCAAGAAACGCACATGGTACATGGCCCTGGGCAGTACGGTGCTGTATATTATGCGTTCAATGTCATTATAGTTACTGATCTTTATTTCAGACGTTCTTCAGTGTGTAACAAATAAAAAGAGCAAATATAAAACGGGGAAGTGTTCTTCAAATAAATATGAATAGTTCAGTCAGAAAGTAAGTGATGCTGGGCTGGTGGACCGGCGTTAGGATCACCGCATCCACGCATTTGGATTTCGCTTGCGATGCAAGAAGGACGCAAGGAACAACCAAAAAAATCGAGGAAGTTGCTTACCGTCGTACCAAAAACCGATTACACAACAAAATAAAATGTTTAACGACGAAGTGATGGTCAGAACTTGTATTAACATTGTTTTAATACTTCTGCTACGGCATGTCTTTATATTAAATATCGCAATAAGTTATTATAGAGGTTTCTGTCGTCGAAAAGGCCACATAAATATATTTCATGATGAATTTGGGCTCCTAAAATACATGTGACTAGGCAGGCTTTTGTCTGTTTTGTCAGTTTGTAGTATATTTGAAAAAATATCTTATTTCGTAATGATGAAGGTCTCACTTGTCTGCTGTGGAGACATTTCTATGTGGCAAAAAAAAAGGTGATAAGGCTGTGCAGAGTTAATCTCTCGGAGAGGATTTTAAGTTTACATTTCAGCAGCCAGAATTGCTTCAAGTGTCGCAGTACAGATAATAATTGCAGAATCGTACGTATGGTAGCGAGTGTCCCCTTCCACTCGCATGCCCCTCTTCCAGAGATAAAATGAGGTGTTCTGTTGAAGGCCACGTTATTCGTTGTGGGTCTGTAGACAGCTGAAATTCCGGTTTTAGCAGGACGTTTGTACAACAGCCGAAAGATGCAATGCATTGGAAAATCCTTCGTTCGTAATTGCGTTCTTCGAGAATTTTCAGACGTACATGACCTTAATACATATTATTTATTTGTCTGTTAATTTGGTTCTATTTAATCTCTCTCTGTCCGAGATTTGAGGTTTTCAAGGCAGTCAAGAAGTTATTTTTCGTATTTTCGGTTATGACGTTGAGAATTCTTTTACGTAGTCACTAACGTTTTCGAGGAAGAGACGCTCAATTCATCCCTGAAGATAGAGGCGATAAATTCCTCCGAAACGTTGGTAACAACTGACAAGACTACACAGTGTCATAACCGACTTGTCCCTTTCTCTCATTCTTCCTTCCTTTGCTGTTTCTTTTTCCTTCTTTTTTCCCCTCCTTTCTTGGCAGAAATGAGCGCTGAAATTTAGTACCGCGGAGAAACATACACGTTCATTAAATCTAAAACTTCTTGACGATGGTGAAGAGTCAATTGAATAAAAATTTCCTTGGATATTATCCATCGTCTAGTAAATATAAAACGTAAAACGACGTTTCGGAGATGGGAGCTGGTCCGCAGATAGGGATTAGCTCTATCTAGTGGGCCCAACTGTGTAGGAACCTGAAGACGGAGATAGAGTCCCATCTCCGAAACGTCGTTTTACGTTTTATATTTACTAGACGATGGATAATATCCAAGAAAATTTTTATTCAATACACGTTCATTGCTTCTAAAGCTAAGTAGTAATAGAGGAACATATTAATTTGATTTAATATCTTTAAGTATAGCCTAGACCATATCGACAGAGCTGTAGATCTTTGAGCTGTTCTTTGACAAAAGCGATTAAGTCATACTTGAACTTCATGCCAATTAGGAATTGTATGCAACCAACAGTTAATACAGACCCCAAGTAACTATGTCCATCGAGCAGAGAATCCTTCCTGAAACACCAGTAATGCGTTAAGTTATGTAAGACATTTTCCTGCCCACCATGGGACTCGAAGGTTCATTACCGTTTTAACAGAAGCCCTTCAGTTCACCTAAACCTGAAGAGACCTCAATCAGAATGTCCACAGCCATGCAAACCTGTGAATATCGTATTTTCTAAGTGGGTTAAGCTTGGATACCGAGCGTAAACATGGCCTATGTACGTACATATTTCTATTTTGGACCAAGACACCAGCAGTTATGGGAGTTCAGTGGTTTTCCTCGCTTCCAGACCAATCCAGTCCACATAGACCAAGACCCCAATTTTCAGAATTAATAGAAATCCGTTCAGTTTCCGAGATGTGACCGGAGAGGCGATTATACACACACTGACCTCACTTTTATACCCTGTTTCATGTACATTGTGGAAGTTACACACAATTATGTAGAGGATCTGTATTTTAGTCATCGCTAATAATATTTAAATTATAAACACATGTTGTTTCTCTGTAATTCACTGCTTTTGTCTTGGGGTCTTCGTTTATTTAGGATAAAAGCCATTACGTTATGCAAGGTCCCTCAAGCTATTCGTATCCAAGGCCTCCTGTTTGCACTCGAGATATTGCCACGCATTAACATACCAATACCAGAGAAAGGAGCTCATTTGAAGCTCTAGAACTAATAGGATTCATTAACAATGAATAAGTATTTAAGTCTATTGTGACAGTTTATATATCTTTCTTCTGCGCATGTTAAAAGTCGTTCGGTATGGATTGTTGAGGTGTCAAGATTAACATTTTGCTAAATGATGTAACACACTCCGTAGTGCGTGGTCTGCATGAGATATCAGCACTCTTGTTTCTTTTATGGAACCCTCACGTTCGTCACAATATTCAGAGAGCTGACTTGGATATTAACTGCCCTCATACAACACAGCCCATATTAAAAAGGTAATACTCGCTCATGTAATCAAGAAATCGCCTCCCCCCCGGTCCTGAGCTAGATTATTACAGTCAGGATTGCCTTCGGCCTGTCTTCCTAATACAATTTTTCATTATCTTCAATATTTTCTGCGTTCCAGGTAGATATTGCGATTTTGAATTTCGATCTCCTTTCACGTACGATGTGATTCTAAATTATGCAGAATTCACGTTTAAATTACAATGCATTTTAGTTCATGCTGTTTTAAATTCGTGACTCTAATGACAAACTCTCAACTGGTACTGAGATTCTAAATTGCATTGTAATTTTCCTCTGTTAAAACTGTTACAAGCAGGAAGTGACGTAATGGAATTCGCCATATTGTAATAGGAACAGATTTGAGGACTGACTTATCGAGAAAAATGTCAGTTGCGGTACATCATTTCTTCTTCGTTTCAGATTTTGTAAGTTGTACAGACACAGCCAAAATTTTGCAGAGTTCTCGTTACGTAGTGCCCCAAATTCTAAAGACTTCACAAGGAAACTGGTCACATTTTACACAGTTTTTCTGCACTCAGTGAAAAGACACGTAATTGGGTAGGTGATGGCTGTCAGTTTATAGATTTCATCCCAAAAATCTACGGAAATAATTTCGATTAAACTGTGTGTTGAAGGCACAGACAAGAAGTTGTGAATTGAATTGAATTTTGCTCGGTATCGATCACATATAAAACCTTAAAACCTGTTTTACATGACGCTCAAATTGGACTTGTTGTTTTGCTTATAAACGACGTAACAGTACGTAATGAATAATGTACACTATATAAAGTACAGACCTCATTAATGTCTACAACTTTCAACAGAAGCATTTGGCGATATAGTGAACATTCAACGAAAAGGGAAAATAATTTTTATTTTGTGTTTGTAACATTATTTTTCTTTCTTTAACGCAACGCAGCGAACTATGGGTGTGGTTTGTCTTTTTTTGTAGTATAAAATATATTATTACGTATTTAAATGCCATTTTATTTTGATAATTACGATTTTATTGAAAGGACAGTGAAATTTAATGTGAACTATTAATATATAGAGGTATAAAGCAGCGTGTGTAATACAGAGTGTTCACAAAACATGATTGGTTTTTAAAATGTTATATTTTTTGTGTAACTATGTTACAAATTTGAACAAGACACAAACAAATGTCACACTTAGAATCTGCTTAATGAGGTTCCACATGTGCACCCTTTATCCTGTGGTAGTTACCGACACGACATCTGGTCGTATTTCAGCCCGTTCTAGTGTTATGGTTTTATTACCAGCCACAGTCCCGCGTATTAATGTTTCATTACTTTTTAAATATCCATCGGTTCCATAAACAGCACATTTTATGTATCGCCAGAAAATAATGAAAATTTACTTTAAATTCGGTGATCGAGGACGCCGTGTAATGGGGATAATTATCCCCATCCGGCAGTCTGGAAACTCTCAGCTGTAAGAAAGTTGCTAGAATTGGGGCGATGCGCTGTGTTGTTGGAAAACATATTCCCCTCTTCTATACGTGGGGAAAACGAAGTTTCGTCTAAATACTCTTTGAACGTCAGTAATAGATTTAAAACCTGCAAACTGCGATGATTTCTGAGGTTTGCTCTGAGGTGTGTTCATTGTACTGAACGCGTCGCGTTGTGCACCGGCTGACTAGAAGGTAGGAACGAAATGTTCGTCTGTTCCGCAAATGGAAAATGAACTTGTTTTCCAACAAGATGGTACATCGACTCTCTGTTTTAGCAACTACATTTTAGTTAGTGTGAATGTAAAGCTTCCTGGCTTTTGGGTGGGGAGAGGTGGCCTTGTGGGTTCTCGAATTTAATCAATCCATCTTTGCTTTTGTTTACTAGGGATACATAAAGGCGCAAGTTATGGAATCTTCAGACATTAAGATCGTCATGAAACATTAAAACACGGAATTGCGGTCGCTGCTAACACCGTAACGATATAAATGGGTCGAGATAGAATATCATCTCGGTTTCTCGCATTATGAAACTTTACTAATGCAAATTCTAAGTGTGTTTCGTCATTCTGTATTTTTTCCCATTTATGTATTTATAATGATTATTTTTATTTATTTAGTGTTCTGTCTGACGACAGGTCCATATGAACAGGATCCTTCCATCCTTTTCTCGGACTGGGACCTGTTCATATACGTTCTTGGCAGATGATCCAGAAGTGGTTTGCCATTGCCTTCTTCTGGGTGTGAATGGAGTAATTGTTGGGATGCCAATGAGGAAAACTCCGTGTTGCCTAGGCCACGGCCTTGCCCAACACAAGTTATAAATGCGAACCCGAGACCCCAGGATTACAAGGCCAGCGATAATGATTACGAAAATGTAATACTTTAAAACAAGGAACATATTTTGTGGGTATCTATGAACCTTCAGAATGAAAAACGTTTAATTACCGTATTGAGGGCACCGAAGGAACAGAACACTACTTTGTTAGCCTCCTCGATGAATGTAATATCATCCTTATCGACCTGAAGGAGTGCATTTTTATATTTATTGTTCTTACGATGGTGAAGATGTCGATATTCGTTTTCTGGGTTATAATTTTTGAAGTTGTTTAGCCCTGAATAAGGAGGCATTCTGTTCCTCCTAAACGGTGATGTCATCTACCAGCAAGTCTGCACGGCGTTACAACCCGTAAGACTAACATTGACGCTTTCATTGATTTCAGCGATATCTTACACAAAACTTAAGACGTCATCAGTGACGTTAGCTTACATGTTTAATTATATGAAGAATAAATAAATATTGATCGTTTCCTGTAAAAGAAATTACATCAGAAACAAATGAACGTCAAGATCTGGAAAGACTGTTTAAAAAATAAATATAATTTATTCAGAATTGGAGTACACCCTTTTTCTGTTGATCTGTGTCTGTTCTCAACCCAGTGATACGGGATAGTGTCATAATCTGTCGGAATGAACTTTGCAAGTTATGTACACCTGAATTAATGTTCGTTCTTGCACTGACTGCCACAATGTGCAAAGAGAAGTTGAGAACCATATCTATGACATTGTGCCAGTTTATTTATAAATCCTTATCAGACTCTAAACGATGAGTTGGCTTAGATGTTACGAATCACCTTAACGACTTCCCGTTTAGGCCTGTATCTGCCTGAACCACTGAATATAGGCCCAAACCAGTTATTCGTTAATTATTCTTTATGGGCTGAATTTCAGCAATGTCCACTGATTTGAACTATATCCGGCGCATTTCGTATTCAGTCTGGTCGGAAACAGGGAGATTCTTTGCTGCCAATTCTTTTCGGATTTTTTTTTTAAAATACGCCACCACGAAGGTCAAAGAAGGCAGGCGATATTAATTTATTATGCTTTAACATAATTATAGAAAGACGTAAACTCTAATAGGCGTCAGAAAGGAAGTAGATACAGATTTACGTCTCGTCACCAGACCACAGTTCAAATGGTAGTTAAGTTTTGCCGAGACATTTTGATTTAAGTTTGTTTTTATTCATTTAAGAGTCGCTTTACGTAAGAGGCGAAAATAATATTTGAGTTGATATATTTTAGCCTTTAGACAGATTTTGATGAAGCATTAAAAATGATAGAAAAATTTTAATTCACTGTATAGCTCAGTCAGTATAGTGACTAGCTACGGGCTGGACGACCGGGGTTCGATCCCCGACGGGGGCAGAGGATTTTTCCTCTAGCCTCTGCGTCCAGACCGGCTCTGGGGCCTACCCAGCCTCCTCTACAATGGGTACCGGGGTCCTTTCCCGGGGGTAAAGCCGGCCGGGGCGTGATGCTGACCACTCACCCCCATCTAGTGCCGGGGTCAAGGAAGAGAGGAGCTATACCTCCACTCCCCCCAAACGCCTACATGGCGTATAGTGGTACAAACTTTACTTACTTTAACCAGTTTTAAGGAAGTTTTAAGTAGGGGCCCATGTTCATTCGCTTCGGATTTCAATTACCTTGTAAGCTTGCAGAGTTTACGCTCATGGTTTTTAAACATTAACAATTTAAGGGCGAGATTTGTTATAGCGTTCTAAATGCAAAAAAATATTTATTTCTGTAGGTCGTGGATATGAAACCTGAGGTCCTTATGTTGGCCACCACTTAAATGAGTATTCAGACTCGGTCCACAACGACAGAAGAGTGGATAAACTGCTTTAGAACCGGAAACTGTGTCCAGTGTTGAAAGTTCAACAGAAATCGGAGTAACAGGCCTCTTCTTAGCCATTTAGGTCTGAAACTGCTATTAATTTAATTAATTATTCTTGTCCGTCTATTCACAATTTAAAATTTAAAATTAAGATAATTAAACTATCATGTGATGTTCCTTATCGATACATTCGATTTACATTTAGAACATTTTTTTCTTACGACATGTTTCGGTTCTTAAATGAACCATCTTCAGGTGTATAAAAATTAAAATTATATAAACTTAAAACTTAATCGTAATTTCTTATATGCAACTTTTTTTTATAGTTGTTTATCAGTTAATAGTGATGTTCATTTCCAGATTTCATTTTTATATATTTGAAGTTGTTTTATATATGTGCGTCGTGTTTAAATAAACTTTTTTGTTGGTGAATGTTTTTGTTGATGTTCTTACATCGGCCTGTAATGCAAATAATTTAAAGAACATTTTAAGAACCGAAACATGTCGTAAGAAAAAGATGTTCTAAATGTAAATCGAATGTATCGATAAGGAACATCACATGATATTTTAATTATCTTAATTTTAAATTTTAAATTGTGAATAGACGGACAATAATAATTAATTAAATATATATCTTCACAATATGACGCAATTATACCAACTCCTATTAATAATTTAAAATTAATTCTGTACCGCATAGAAGACTGGGCGCAGTGCAAATAGCAGTTTGTAATCCCTGTTTAAGGAAATAATTGTTATCTGTGGGAATTATACCAGATTCAATGGGCAAAATGTAGTTACTGATTATTAAAGCAGGTGGTACGTATAGTCACCAATGGCTTTAAAGCGTTAATTGCTCCGGGTTTGTGAAGTCTTTGCGCTGTGAGAATGGTATCCACGCCGCTGAGCACTTGCAAATTTCCATGTGTGAACCTCGAACAAGGTCAGGACTGCACTTGTTGCTCTGTACCCAACCAACCCGTGGCAATTCGCCAAGTTTTTAACTAGAAGAGACTTGCCTTGCCTGTCATCGAAGAAGCCATATTTCCTAAGCCAAGTATAGGGAATTATTTTGTACTCCAGGTGCCCGGAGTGTTACCATGGCTGAGAATTTCTGTGCTACCCAGATGATTCGATTCTTCAGAAGGGATGTCCGAAATCAGAGCCAAGAAGAGACGTCCAGTCTGGTCTCCGGCGATGTTCAGACATCATTGACATTTTTTTTTGTCGGGGTTTAATGTATTATAAGCGCAGGGAAAGAATATTATAACATTATATTTTGAAATTGCATTATTATCTGTTTTGTTTTTTTGCCAAGATCTACGTTCACAGACGTCATAATAGCAATGGATACTCGTAAAATATTTCTTTATTAATAGTTGAGAAGTTAATTTATTATAATAATTTTACGAGGGCTTGCACGATTTCAAAGCCATGGTTATTGGACACAGGCTGTAGACGTAATCTGTGTGTTTTCGGACATCCACATTTAGCAAATATTGTCACACCTGTGGAATAATTTTTCCTGCCTCTCTCCCAGTTAGCAGTGCATTTAAAATAAAGATTACGACGATGTTTTTCTCTGAATCGTTTAACAGCCACGAGGTCAGGGCTGTTCGGTCATCCCATCAGTCGGAAGAGGTTGGACTCCGTAGCATGACCGAATGAGTGAAATGTTATGTCATGTTGCCATGCGATGTTATTTTGCTCCAAGGATGCTGGGTCACTGGTACCGTTCCATGTAGCCAGTTTGAAATTCGGTGTATGGTAGACCTATAACTGCAGAGCCTGTTGAATTTTCCTCTAAAAAATTATCCCACTCTGAGAGAAGTAGTTCTGAAACTTTTTTTTTATTTTTCGTTTTTTCAAAGTGTCAGCCGGGCTAACGCGGTTAACATGGATTTTAAAGAAATACGATAAGTGGGGATTTAATCCGTATGGGTAGCCTGGAGCTGGATTTTTCCGGGCTTTGGGGACTGGGTGAAAATGAGAGACGATTGTCAGTTATTATGTGTTCTTCACGCTCTAACGTAAGCGGAGGGTGTTTGACGGGAGTATGTAAGCTCCTATAAAAGTGGTCATTGATGCACAACAGTGCGAAGAGCTGGCATTGTTATAACAGTAACCGCCGATGATATTCGTGCAGGAATGACCTATCTTTGGGATGTCAGTATACTCAAGAGACCACAACAGTAAGTGATCAATGTTATTTGCGTGTATATATTATACCTTCCGTCAAGTACTATAGCAAAATTTTTATAGACGAGTATTGATGACCGAGGAAGAGGTACAGCGTTCGAATCTGTATTCGGTCCAAAAAAGATCATATTCTTACCGTTTTCACTGCGATTATTCTGAATCGCTGTTGTCTTCCTAATTTTCGGTGTAGAAATTACCCTAATTCTACCACTAATAGTTGTAATAACATTCTCACACATAAAAAAATAATAATTCTAATCGTCGGATTATACATTTTTGTTATTTCTGATGACGGAGGCAGGATGACCTCAGAAACGTTGGTTAACATCGACCAGACTACACAGCGCCACAACCCAGAAGACAGAAGTCTTCATACTAAGAATCGCCCTGATGATGGAGGCAGTATGACCTCCGAAACGTCGGTAAACATCGACCAGACTACACAGCGCCACAACCCAGAAGACAGAAGTCTTCATACTAAGAATCGCCCTGATGATGGAGGCAGTATGACCTCCGAAACGTCGGTAAACATCGACCAGACTACACAGCGCCACAACCCAGAAGACAGAAGTCTTCATACTAAGAATCGCCCTGATGATGGAGGCAGTATGACCTCCGAAACGTCGGTAAACATCGACCAGACTACACAGCGCCACAACCCAGAAGACAGAAGTCTTCATACTAAGAATCGCCCTGATGATGGAGGCAGTATGACCTCCGAAACGTCGGTAAACATCGACCAGACTACACAGCGCCACAACCCAGAAGACAGAAGTCTTCATACTAAGAATCGCCCTGATGATGGAGGCAGTATGACCTCCGAAACGTCGGTAAACATCGACCAGACTACACAGCGCCACAACCCAGAAGACAGAAGTCTTCATACTAAGAATCGCCCTGATGATGGAGGCAGTATGACCTCCGAAACGTCGGTAAACATCGACCAGACTACACAGCGCCACAACCCAGAAGACAGAAGTCTTCATACTAAGAATCGCCCTGATGATGGAGGCAGTATGACCTCCGAAACGTCGGTAAACATCGACCAGACTACACAGCGCCACAACCCAGAAGACAGAAGTCTTCATACTAAGAATCGCCCTGATGATGGAGGCAGTATGACCTCCGAAACGTCGGTAAACATCGACCAGACTACACAGCGCCACAACCCAGAAGACAGAAGTCTTCATACTAAGAATCGCCCTGATGATGGAGGCAGTATGACCTCCGAAACGTCGGTAAACATCGACCAGACTACACAGCGCCACAACCCAGAAGACAGAAATCTTCATACTCATCGCTGTGAAAACCTCAAAACTTACAATCAATACCTCGTCTTATACTAACGGGTTGCGTATGATTCTCGTTGTAAACAAAGATTATATCCTTACAGCATAAACCAGCTGATCTTTTTAATGAAGAGCTGTGTTTTCTTAGCGGTACGGCCGGGATGTCTAAATAATATTGAGACGAGCTGCTGCTTGAAAGGGTTAGTTTGATTGCGCTGTGATCTTTCGCCTTGACCAGGGTGGCTACGTCACACTGGCGGTTAATTCCATGGCCTTGTCGCTCTCTGGGAAATGGAGGTAACTAATGATGATGAGTTGCTTGCTGGATGCAAAGCTGCAACACTGTACTTCAGTGTGATACTTGCGTCATGCCGCTGTGACCTTGTATTTCGTACAGCATTGCGCTAGTTGGGTTGCGCCGTGCCGTTATTTTTATTTTATTTGTTTAGTCTAATCACAAAAGGTCCAATTAAATATTAAAATATTATTATAATGAACATTTAAATATTTCAAATATATTAAATGATGATCTCTATTTATTTATTTATTTTTTAGAATTTTGTGTCAATTTGTTATTGTGCAAAACTTCAGTCAACATTTGTTTTAATTTATCGGAATTTGGATTTTGCAAAATAAATGTTCTCAAAACAGAAAATAAAATACCAGAAAAAAGAAGAAAGTTCATGAGATGGTAAAGTTGCGTCATATTGTGATATAATAAATATATATTAAATCTTGTCCGTCTAATCACAATAAATTCTTATTAAATATTAAAATATTACAATAATTAACATTTTAAAATATTTATTAGACGGACAAGATTTAATATATAAGAAGAAAGTTATTTACAAATCGAGAATATTAATATACAAAGGAAAGATCTTTCTTGTGTTAAGACTTGAAGTGTTATCATTATTTTACACAACGTAATGTTTAATTTCATGTAACAGTATTAATGCTAATTCGATGTTACGAAGGAACTGGCGTTTTATATATTGCAGTTTGATGCCAGAATTCTCTTTCTCCTTTTTCTTTCTTTCTTTCGTGGCCTTCCTACTTCACCTACGAACTTCACAGACACTGCAGCCATTCATTTGTATGCATGGGCTCATGGGAGATTACAGAAATATATTACGCATTAATTACATTGCACGACGTAGCATCCATGTTGACACAGTGTGAGTATGATTATTAAATGGGGTAGAGTGGACTGTATTCGCTCTTCGATTCAGTTGCTGGCTTATCAGCTGTTCCAACCACATCATTAAAGTTAATTTCCAAACAACTTAATCGGCACCGGTTATTTTTATTCAGATTTTCTCAGTTGCCAGAAACTGAAATTCAAAATTTAATATATTTTTATTAATAGCTCGTTAGAAATATATATCCGCCGCTGTTTAGGTATACCGGAAGAACGTAAATACAAGAGTGAAACCAGCCATTCAGATATCACGTGTTATATTAACCGAACCTACACGTTCTTCTCCTTTACAGCAGCGCCACTGGAGTTGTGGCATTTTACAAACCATCACTTTTGTATGAAATACATTTTATACCTTATTTGCATAAAGACATGTAAATAGAAGCTTTGAGTGGAGTTTTTTCTGTTAGTTTGCCTCATCTGCAGAGCTGGCAATGGATTTTGATTCAGTTTAATATCGGAGGTCTACACCAAAAGTTGTCTTGATATGCATGAAATTCAAATCGAACTGCATCACTTTTCTCAGAAATGACATATCGCGCAAATATGGTTGCACAAAAGGAAACATCTTTGTTAAGTTTTGCTCCTTGTACCTGAAGCTATTTTATGCAAAGTATTTTGTAATGAGTTGTTTGGTTTTTACATGGTCTGACTCCCCTCGGAAACCCCAAGTTATTTATGCAAATTATATTTTACGTAATACAAGGAAGGAGTGAGTACACGGTGTCGATATGTCTTATATTTATATCGAAATATCTGCCCAGCTACATTACAATATAAATAGCAAAGAATTTTATAAATGTTTGCACAACAAATTAGAGTACATGTATGTATGTGTATTGGATGCAGAATAGATCTGTTGAACTAAAACTCCTCTGGGTGCTGTTGCAATTGTAATATTCAATGCCATTTCGCATGTATGTCGTGCCTGACGCTCGTGGCTTCTAAGGTCATTCTGTTGCCTTTATCTTGTCACTGGACGTCACTTGACTAATCGTCTGGCAACTAACCTAAATAAGTATTTCTTTGTAATCGTGTATATTTAGAAGTGCACTATTTTCCTTCAAATTTAACAGATTGTTGGATTTAGTCATGTTGTATGCAAGCTCACAGTTCAGTTGTGCCACCGAGAATTGGTATGTCTAGATATCTCGTATTTCTGAAGTACTCAGGTGTTTTGGCTGAGGTTTTCTGCAGTTTTCCTCAGTCTGTCCAAGAGAAAGCCTGAAACAAGCGGCTACTGCCGCATACAAATTGTAACATACTGTACACATTACGATCACTTTCCCATTACTATCGCTGATGTAACCTTTGCAGTTTACACAGTGTCATTGTCGTTAAATAACCTGAAAATTCAGCATTGCTTATACAGTGACCCCGCCTGCCGATCGTCTTCCTGCATACAGATTGTTTTATCCGTACATGGCAGGAAGTGCGTCGAATGAACACATTTCCGAAACTTTTGAATGGATTTTCTTTTTATTAAATCTGACTTTGCAGGGATTTTACGCTGAAAGATATGGAGTTAATTTAATTTTGTTTTGTATCAGTTGAATACAGACTAACTTTATGGAAAGAATTCTTGTTGAGAATCCGATAATCAGTCAGCCAGTTAAAATTTGTATTTTATGGAACCCGGAGGTGACCATGTCCAGAAGAGCATGCCACCGACCCTGTCTTGAGCCAGATCAGTCCTGTCCACACCCACCCGATTTCTTTAGGATTAATTTCAATGTAGCCGCCTCGGTGGTGTAGCGGTTAGAACGCTGGCCTCGTAATCCTGGGGTCCCGGGTTCAATTCCCGATGGTGCTCAGATTTATAACTTGTGTTGGGCAAGGCCGTGGTCTAGGCATCACGGAGATTTCCTCCGGGGGCTTCCCCGGTTTCTCCGTGGCATCCCAACAATTACTCCATTCACACACACAGAAGAAGGCAATGGCAAACCACTTCTGGATCATCTGCCAAGAACGTATATGAACACGTCCCAGTCCGAGAAAAGGATGGAAGGATCCTGTTCATATGGACCTGTCGTCAGACAGAACACTAATAATAAAAAAAAAATTCAATGCCATCCTCCCAGTTAATGGCAATATCGATTAAATACAATATCTTCATCTGTGAATAGAATCTAACTTTATAAGTTTTCTTAAAAGGCGCACAGAGATTGGCATATACACATTACAAAATATACACGTTTTCAAGATACAAAATTTTTATATTAAACATTTTTAGTATTATGAATGTTAACGAAACACAGTTTCTGACCACATTCTATACAGTGTGATATTTGCTGTGCCATTAGCTTTACTTGTATCTTCAGTAGGTGGTAATCAGAGCTTAACGTAGACATGCAAAGGCGTATTCAAAAAGTATGCAAACACTGTTTCGACTCGTTTTATAGCCATGTACGTATAGAGGCATTTGTGATAAATTGTGATGAATGGAATGGCCTTGCAGAAATTCACTGACCTTGATTCCACGGGTACCTCGAGGTTTCTGTATCGATGAATTGTGGGGTATTTTTTTATGAATGGGAGGCTGTGAGTAGCGGAGAGTAACTAATTGTTGCACCATTTGATTTTAAAGGTCACCAGTTGCTGTACAAACGTGGTAGCGTTTTATCCTACTGTATGAATGTCACAGATCACATCTGCATAGCAGGTCTAATGGATTGAAGAGTATATGGTAGCTTAACGCCTAGAAACCACAATTCACACTGTTTCTATGTCAGAATTGAACATTTCTAGTTGGAGGTTTCTGGACACCATAATGTCTGATAGTCCGTATGCAGTGACGGAACTAAGACTGGGCGAGTGAGGCAATTGAATTTGGGCTTCACAGATTTTCGAGAAGAACTCATTACTCGTAATCAGTGCCTGTCTGCGTTCAGATTGTCGGCTATAACCTTAAATTCCATCACCATGTTCGTAACTGTTCACTTAAAAACAATATTTCATGAATACGTAATTATCTGTTAGGTGTTTTATTCTTGGTTTATTTAACGACGCTGTCAATAGCAGCGTTTAATGTTAAAATGATTAATGAATTGGAAAGGATTTTCGGCGTGTTTATGGTATGTTTTCTTGCTAAATTGTACATTTCGCACGATTTCCTTATTGTTTTATTTTTACGAAAATTTACTTCTGTAAATGTTGCATCTGTCTATAATGTATTTTAAGGCTGTAAGTGGCGCTTGTATCACTATCTTCTTGTAAGTCCGCCATGTTGTTATTACGGACTGTAGGTGGTCAGAAGTACGTGAGGTTGGGATGACCTAACACGACATGGCATTCATACAAATTTTCATTCAAGTCTGTAAACTGGTTCAGATGCTGGAAGGTAGCTCACACATACACACTAGTAAACAGCGTGGTGTTCTCAAGAGCTCTATTTCTTGATGAAAAGAAATTTGGTTAAGAATCACGTATGTCCTACATAGAAAATAAAATATTTCGCATTATGTTATATGCGTAACGTCCGAAGCATATAGTGTGATTAAGAATAAACTATATTAAAAATGTCACTGTGGAATGTGACGTTTGAATTCTTCGTATTCGAGAGTTCACGGTTGAATTCTCGGAGTTTGTCGTCATTTTCCTCGGCCTCTCCAGGAAAATGCTAGATTGTTAACGTTGAAATTATCCTCGAACGCCTTTCAATTCCGTGTATACTTCTAATTTATAATCAAATATCCTCGTTATTCGACGATTTCTAATTTATCCATTTTTAAAATTATACTTATGTATAATTTTGATTGTGTTTTTTATAATTCGCGTTATTGAGCGTCATATCTATCCTTACGCAGTGGAATATGACGAAAGCAGTGGGTGTACAGTGGTGTCCAGTATGGGTTTTCATTTGTCTCGCTGTGAAATGCACCGACAGATACCGACCGTGTCTGCATGCGCGATAGGACAGAACCAGTTTGCGGTAAACTAACCTCTCCAGAGTTATCGTAAATATGTACCCGAAATGCAGATAATTTAGAACACATTAGGGCAGACCATGGCTGTTCCTTTATCTGATTCACGCACAATTTGTAATTATCTGCTTGTCTGATAAGATTAACATCGATATCGGTATCTGATTTCACTGTCGCCATAGTAAATTAATTAGTACTGTAGATCTCATGCAGTCTCGGCGGGCAACGTGACTGCATTTAACGAGACCTGTATCACACGATAACCGTGTTTATACAATTAGCAGTTGCCGCCATCGTAGGAAATAGAATCTACACATGATTTGCTAGAGTAGAAGTTGATGTGTTAACATTCGGAGGAACAGAAGTGGAGGCTTGTCTTAAGAGGGCGGAAGGTGAAAAATATGTATTTCTAAATTCTTAACTTTGACTGGGCTCATTGCAGGCCCACAGGTGTTTCCGAAAACACGTCTCCAGTAGCATCATAGCATCACAGTGTGTATATGATGTCAATCAGCCCGAGACCAACAAAGAAAGTGTCGGAAGTATGGTTATTATAAGTGAAAGCGTCGTTAAATAAACCGAGAATAAAATACATCTACAAACTTAAGTGTTCATGAAATACAATTTCAAACATAGTGAGGATGGGAAGCTTTTGCGTTATAGCTGGCAAATTAAATGTAATCAGAATCTGTATACAAGTAATAATGCTCTTCCTAAAAGTAAGACCAAATTCGACTTCATTAAATATTCTCCAAAAATGATGCTGAAGTCGATCATGTTTAATGATGATGTTCTGTGTTTTGGCGCCGTGTACACTGCTCGGTTGATGCCAACGTTTCGAATAAATGGACTGTCTCCATCTTCAGCGTTGAAGTGGCGATTCTAGGAATCAAAGGGATTGTACAGGGTGGCAGGGAGGAAAATCTGAAGGATTGGGCCAATCAGGATGAGAGTGAGGTATAGGTTTCGTACAAGAACAGTTACTTCAGCCCTGAAGATGGAAAAAGCTGAATTCAACTGTTGATCCGTAAAACTTACCAAAAAGAACTCGCTTTTTAAATTGGTAGATTAAAATGAATCTTTACTGTGCAGCGTTTGATTTAACACTGATTAACTTTGTGTTGTATGATTATTGACGCACTCACATCGTGGTTTTTATGTCACGAAACGCATCTGAAGACTTCCTCTATGTCAGAGGTGTTTTAACCCCCCTCCCCCCGAAAACCACTTGTCACATCAAAAAATCTGGCAGTACGAAAGATCGACCCAGCCATTAGGTCATTTGTGGCTAATTTTGTCACATTTGCGGGAGATGGTTATTTCAGATGCTGTAGGCTGTCTTTATACTGCGGGTGTCTGGTGGGTTCGACACCCGCGTATGAGTGACAACGTTTACGTAACTTAACCGTCTGGGGGGGGGGACTTGATCATATCCGCGTTATATCCGATTCTGCGGTATAACCAGGGTTCTCTGTAATATAAAAGAACGAATGTGTTAGTGAGATTAGAAATTCTCACGGCTGCGATCATGAAGATGACGACTGGCTGTTTTCTGGGTTGTTGCCCCCGTGTAGAAGTTTAGCGACGTTTCAGAGGTGATTCGCCCTGCGCAAGGCCGCGACTACGCTGAAGACAGTCGTTTTCGAAAGTGTTTTATGGTATCGCGTGGCTTAAGAAGCGTTATTGTGAAGTGCTGTTGTCTTGTAAACAGATGTCAGGTAGCTGAGGCCAAAGGCGGCCTCATTCAATTATTTGTCGCTGTGGTTGGCCTTGGGATGTTGGGCCGTGGTAAGGATCACATGCAGAACCTATTCAGAAGCCACTGTGTTGACTTGCGTCGCTGTTGGATGTTCAGCAATTTATCGATATATTTTACTCATCTAAACGTTTAATTCTGAAACGAGAGTGTCGATATTATTCTTTTGGAATGTAATATCGTGAAGGCTTATAGGTAGATACCAACCTTTCGGGGAGGGGGGACGTACTGCCTCTGCCTTCAGAGTTGAAGAGAAACTACCATATTTTTGTTCTTGGTCATAATTACGGGAATGTTTTTCATGCTTTCTTCCTTTAATTATTTCTGTCTTTTGTTCTGAAGTTCTTATTACACGTTTTTCTTTTAATTCTTGCTTTCGAACTTTTATATGCTCCTTGCATTCTTATTCGTCACTTTCTGCCAAACTTGAATGATTTATTCTGCCTGAGCTTGGAAATTTGTCTCGTATTCTGAGGGTATAACAGAGTGAATTAACCGAGGTCTCAGGTTTTCATGGCGGTGAAGGTGTTGATGTTTGTCTTCGGAATTGTGACGCCACGTGCACTTGTAGGTAAATACCAACGTCCATCAACACTGACTAACTGCTGAGGAGGTCGTTTGTACCTCAGAAAGAAGAGACAACAAGATGATGAATCTTACGTAATGGGAAGACTGTGTTTTATCGCAGCCAGGAGATTAGCTAGGGCTTCTGCTTCGTATTTGAAAGGCCCCGGTTTCAAATCTCTGCCAAGAGGCGGGCTATTCTGACTCAGGCTTTTCGTGGTTTTCGGTAGCAACTCCGTAGAAATACCTGGATAGTACGGGAAACTTGGCCATCCACATTCTATAAGTTTCTTTATTGATTAATCATCTCATCTTTCGACGTTGTAAATTTCTAGCGTGATCTACAGTCAGCGTCGTTAAATAAACTGTAAGCAACCGGAAGATATATAAAGAAATTAATATGCAAATATTGTTCGCCTAACAGTGTCAAGATGATAACTTCAAAGAAAATGTAACGGACGTTGAGTGTAACAACCGTGGGGCTCTTCTAAATGAGAAATCAAAACAAGAATGAAGATCTTCATACTGACCGCTGTGAAAACCTCAGATCATACAAAATAAGAATGTTGGAAGCTGATCGATCTCAGTGACCGCACTGTCTGAATGTCTGGGCCTTGTGCCGCTGAAACACTGATGCTACGGCCCCTGTTCCAGTTGGTATTGGCGTCCTCCTGTAGATGCAGAGGCTCTTGCGATGGGCGTCATCGAAAACGAGTCTCTAGCAAATGACTGTTTTTCCCCCGTTGAATTCTGAATCTGTGGCTACAGATGAAGTTTTTAATTGATAGTTGTTACGGTTCAGTTTATAACTGAAGATGCGTTTGCCTCAGGTTTGAGATAAAATTATTGTATCTGTCGCCCAGATACGTAACAAATGGTTGCGTTGGCTATCTGTGGTTGTTGTTTCTCTCTCTTTTTCTAGCGAGCCAGTTTTCTGGCACCCTTGAGCTGCACAAGCTTTCTCCTTGGGCTGAGCTAATCAAAGCAAACGAACCATTGCTTGGAAACTTCCGGGACTTCTGACTGTGGACTGCAGCTTGCTGGCTGATACTGATCAAGCAGCGTGGTTTTGTAACAGCAGTAGTTCTCTGCTTTGCGCGGAAGTATCATTTTTACTTCCACATTTCAGTACGGGGATAGGTGACATTGGGCTTTGACTGGTTTCGTCCCAGAAGCAGTTGGTCATGTCCTGTTTTCTTTTTCGGGAAGCTGGATCCAGGTCTTCATCGTCGGCTGGCGTCTCTTTATTTCACACTTTATCATCATCCGTGTATTCCTATTATTTTTCTGTTGTAACCTTTTTTCATTTGAATATTTCTGTCTTCTGGGTT
>NW_019060266.1:666261-685126 GCF_000696155.1 Zootermopsis nevadensis
TGTAGTCTGGTAAAAGTTTACATTAATCTGCTTTTTTATTTTCCTTCTCTATCTTTATTTGAATTTTTGTAGCAGAAAGTAACACTCATAATTACTAAAGTGTGAGTCTAGAAGGCCTGAGCTGAATTTCGAAATTAAAGAGGGCAGGGCAGTTGGTTCTTTTCCCATCCCACCCGGCTCTCCCAGTAACATCTGTTTGTAGCTCTGGGTCTCGCCGTCATTAATTTATTTTCACAGTAGAAAAATGTTACTTGTTGAGAAAGCTTCGTTACGTAATAGTAACGTATCGAGTCTACGTGATTGCTACAAAGCCACTACGCGGCCTTTAAGGAGTTTAAGAAAGGAAACAAAAACGAAGTGAAACGGATTGATTTGTTCTTGAGATACAGTAGCTTAATCAGGCTGCAGATCTTAGGCTACTACTTTAGGGAAAGGTGTAGTGTAGCGGCTTCATGTAATTACTCTAGTTTTGTTGTACGTATTCCTTATTCATTTTTATTCTTTTGTGGTTTATTTAACGACGCTGTCAGTTCCTCAGACTGAAGTGTTGCGTCGAATGACAGGATGATTAATGTATAATGAATTAGAAAGTATATGGAAGTGGTAGGAGCCTAATTTAATGTATTATTCCGGAATTTGCCTGAGGGGCTTAGGAAAGCAATGAAAACCCTCAGTCTTCGGATCGAGATTCGAACCCTTAAACTTCCGACTCCGAAGCAATCATTCGACTGTATTGTTCCGTAATGTACACGTGTGTAGAAGAGTGAAAACGAACACTCCATTTGAGTAGCCCTATTCACTTTCCATATGCATTCTTTTGGGCTTTGCGAACGTAATTCATCTTGATGTTGACTTATTGTAAATACGTACGAACCTATTGTTCTAAAGCGATCGCACAACCATAACTAATGCCGTTTATGCATTGTCGAATATTCAGCATACTTCATCGAACAGCGTATCAAACAGAAATTTTAAATCTTATCGGAATAGAAATTATACGTATAATATGTTTTACAATCAGCCGTTTTTGAGGAAAACGATAATTATTTGAAGATGGCTGCATCGTGTAGTCTGGTATAATTTTAACGACGTTTCAGACGTGCATGATGTCTGTATCGTCAGGGCGATCGCCGCCTTGAGAACCTGAAATCGCATGATAAAATATGATATTAACTCCATGTGCAGTTCCAATTTGTAAATCGATCATTCGATGCGGAACGTGAAATGATATTTTAAATATTTTATATTTTATTATCTTATTAAAATTGTGATTTGACGGAAAATATTAAAATATTAACCTAATTCACAATATGACGCAAATATACTACCTCCATGTGCAGTGTACATCAGAATTACATTAATCTGGTAACATTATTTTTTTTCTCTCCAGAAACCACTGTGCTCGGTATCAGAGAGCGTCTCGTATTCGTGATATGCTTTCAGTGGATTCTGATTATGTGATCTTTCGGCCCCGAACCCTTCTTCAGAAGAAGGAAAGGACGGTTTTATAAAGTTGATCCTCGCATGCATTTATTAGCCCATTTGGATAGGAAACAAGACAAGTAAAAGTTGAGCTGGACATCCCGACTTAGAACAGAACACATTTCCACCCACCACGTACTCGTAAACTCTCCTGCTGTTGTGTTGCCTTGGCAATAGTCACGCCGGTCGTTGTGGTTGAGAACTTCATACTGCGTGGGTCCGGCTTTCGAATCCCTGCGCAAAAATCGGTTGATTTCACCAAGAATTTCCGTAGTATCTCTCGGTACTATCAATCAGATGGTAGATCAGTACCTTGAAATAAGCCACGACCTATTATTTCTACTTCTGTTTTGCTTTATCAGATTTACTACGGTTGTATAATGAGTTTAGGCTGTGTTTTGTATTGATTCAGCTGTCATGGGTTTGATAAGGACTACATTTCAGGTTATGTTGTTCGATTAGGTTAGGTTAGATTAAGATACGCTTCGATTTTTAGTTTTATGTAATCCGCCTACGTTTCAGAGGTCCTTGCTGCCTCCATTATCAGGGCGTTTTGTCTTATTCAAGGTCCCGGCAACCGAGAAGACAGTTATCTTCGAATATGTTTATAAAATTCAGAATTCAGGAAAAGCCGCCATTATGAAGCCTGAGGTTCTACTCCATTATTTGCTAAGTAGCTTTTGTTCACATTAGAGGTGATTTTGTGATAAATGGTGAAGGGGAGGGCTTGGAAACCTTGACGCAGCGCTGACTGTGGTAGCACATTATGACCACGTCCTGTTGTCTTCATGTACATCCTGATAAAGGCCAGTGGTTATCTATAGGAGAGCGCTGATGTCTGTCTGGCTATTAAATAGGTTATTTTATAATACCCATAAACTGATATCATTGTCTCTTTGTTGCAGGTAAGCGTGCAAGTATCAGTTTCTGTCGGTTTCTGCGACTGTTTTATAATCTTCACCAAGGTAAAGTATACTTTTAAAATTGAAATGGCGACTTTCGAGTAATACCGTGTTTTCGTTTTTGAAAAGCTGATAGTTTGGTGGGCTGTTGAAGAAATTACTCGAGGTTTGTGGATCGTTCCGAAACTCACCATTGGACTCTATCCTGAAGCAGTTGAATCCAGTGTACCCCTTCGCACTGTTTTTCTTTCAGATGAATTGCAATAGGCTTATTTCCCCTCCCATCTACTTCTTAAGTGCTGATTTTCTGCTATATATTTATAGAATTGTATTGTTTTGATTGTTTATGTTAATGGATTGGCGCTCCTGTTTTTTTTATTTAATTAGGTCTACACTAATAATGTTATTTATATAGATGGGGAGTTGCAAATTATGAAGGTCCTCATTACGTAATTTATTCACGAATGTCACGTGATTGGCACTCACAGTGACTGCCCGGCTGGTAGCCAATAGGATGCCAACATTTTATCGCCACCTTAGCAGCATGTGTTAGGTTTATTTCACAGTGATTGATTCTTAAGCATTTAACAGCGTTGTTTAACTGCAGAAGTATTTTAAGTGGCCTGTAGAAATGACTTAAGTCAGTAGGATTATTTTTAAATTAATCCCTTCTTACCAACCACTAATGATGTCAAAGTCAAATGAAATGAGAGATTGATAATGATGTTTTCGAATGCTCACCAGTAGTGAGTAAAACCACGAAATTCGTAGGCTAGCTTAGGCGAATGTGTCCAGCTGGTTACTGCTTGGTTGTGAGTCTGGAGTCTTTTCGCTGCAGCATTCTCAGTTACTCCACAGTGATCGGGAAAACAGCAATAGGCTTGGAGGTACAATCCATTAGACTATTGCCGACAAATAGAAGAAACTTGCAACCTCGCGTGCCGCGTGTTTGACAGCTGTCTTTGTCACAAGGTCATTGTTGTGAGTGGGTTTTTTTATCGTGTTTCAAGAGTCTGTCACTAAGTCTAGTTTCCTCGTCTATACGGCTTATGTATTATGACGCAATACAACACTGGATCTGATTCCTCACGGGCAGAACTTCAGTCGGCTTCGTAACGAACGACAAAATAATCATATTAAGTTATCAGTTATCTAACTTAAAGAATAAAGTCACTTTTCTTTTACTAAGCCTGTGACATACGAGCAGATACAGCTCAATTTGTAAAGTGACTGGAAATGGATTGGGCGACTGAGGTTCGAATCCCGACAGGGACAGCTATTTTTTGTGTCACAACGTCCAAACTGACTCTGGAGCCCACTCGGTCTTCCACAAGTGAGAGTAGGATCTCATCTCTCTGGGGTAGCAAGCATGTTTTTACGACTCAAACATTACATTTGATTCCTTTAATGCTAGAAATTGTACACTTTTCGAAAACGTGAGTGCAGTTTTACAGAAGGAATTCATTCAGTTCAACGGAAGTTTTAAGGGATTAGTAAATAATAATTCAATTAAATTCATTTAATAATAATAACAATTCAATTCTTGGTCAGTTTTTCTTTTGCGTACACAGTGAAGTAATTACAAGTACTAAGAAGGGAAACTGGCAGACGTTTCATTGGAGTAGCAATGAAAGGAGATTATAATATATATGGCATCTGTCTGCTGTCCTAATAAACGTAAGACGATTCAGATTTCATCAAGGTATGTGGAAGAATTTAGTATTTCATTTATACCCTGTTATCTTTAAAGTCGAACTATGCGAATTAAAACAGAATTTGTCCCCGTTAGTGGCGTATAAATCGTATTGGTTTTTAAATTCATTAAAAATTTCTCAGAGGTCATTTAAAGATGCGCGTACCTTACTTACAAGCTTCAGGTCTGATTTTATAAAGCATGTTCATTAAAAGAGACAAAAGTAAAACAAATTCAGAGTTGGAGGTCCTGTCTGCTTTAGTTGTTGGTGATGAAATTTTTTAAATAGTTTGCAGCAAAAAGTTGTACAAATTTACCTCCTAACTTCGCCATACCTCCCTTTCTGACAGTCTGAATGTAATAATTGTAAAACCGCTTAAGCTAGTTTATGACGTCAGATATTTTGGAGTTTTACTAAAATAATTGTGTAGTCAGTCGCTTAGTTAATTAATAATATATTACGACATTCTTAACCTTGTAATTGGACGTAAGGTCACAATTTCCTTCATACTGGCCTACACGTGGACTTTGCTGCAGCGTGTATTTGCTAGGCCTACGGTTTGTCGCCTATGTTGGACAGTGATTTCTTTGTGCAGACATTTTCTAGAGCAGAGGTATTCAACCTTTTTTGTTCGCGTACCCCCAGATATAATTTCTCTTCAACTTTGTACCCCCAAAGTTGTTGGTGTATAATTCAAGTTATACACAGTATAAAATCTACATCTAAAATAAATTAAATAAATTACATTACTGATTATTCAGTGTTTATCATAAAATAATTTTTTTTTTTTTAAATTTCACGTACCCCCTAAGATGTCTTCGCGTACCCCAGGTTAAATTTCCACTGTTCTAGAGGACAAGAACTTGCGAAGCGAAACGTTTCTTCGATGTGGCCTGTGTATGATTTAGAAAACCTACGTCTTGATGGAAGATTAATATTAATCTTATAGGAAAGCAATGTGACTGTGAATTAGATTCATCTGGTTCAATATAGGTCCCAGTGGCAGGGTATTGTGAACACAATGCCGGACCTCACGGTTCTATAAAAGGCGAGTAATTCCTTGAACAGCTGAGCGGCTATCAGCTTCTGAAAAGGACCTGCTTACTGGAGATATTATTTCTTAATTAAATGTAAGTAAAACGTATATTACTCGATTCAGTGTGGTATTTGAATTGTGATTAGATTTGCATCTGAAACAAACGAATATCAATAAGAAAGAGATATTCTAAATCGTAAATAACGTAGGTGGAAAATATGTTTACTTCAATTTGAAGTACACATTTCTACTCTGCTTTCACAGTTGCATGAAGCGCACACTTGCGTAACTTTACACGGCTTTTATAGGCGTAACTGCACACACGCACACTATCATTTTTAATGACCCGAACTGTTTTGATAATAATTCCAAGGTTTTCTCCTGTTACTCGTGTAAGTCTGTTGCTTTGAGTGGTGAAGCCTTGCTCTATGTCACATGCTCTGTTTAACGATATGAACAGAAGGAGGCTTCTGTGTCATGACGGCGTGTTACAGCGACGGCTTTGTTATGTTTAAAAAATCTCAGTTAAAAATATTACAATATTTCTAGAGATAACAATACCAATGCAGATACAGTTTCAGGTTATTCAGAAAAGTATCATTGTAACTTATGGTATGTGCATACACACGCTTCCAATTTCACAGATTTATTATTTATTTAGTGACCTGTCTGACGACAGGTCCATATGAACAGGATCCTTCCATCCTTTTCTCGGACTGGGACCTGTTCATATACGTTCTTGGCAGATGATCCAGAAGTGGGTTGCCATTGCCTTCTTCTGTGTGTGAATAGAGTAATTGTTGGGATGCCACGGAGGAAAACTCCGGGCTGCCTAGACCACGGCCTTGCCCACCACAAGTTATAAATTCGGCCACCGCCGGGAATCGAACCCGAGAACCCAGGATTACAAGGACAGCGTTCTAACCGCTGGCCCACCTACAATGAGTTTTAAGAAATTACACGCAAACTAAATCTTTCAAGTGGCCAAGGAAGCATTTGCTCACCTCACGTCGATCCATCGCAATGGCGTGCTTTTATTTCGTAACTTTCAATTTGCCACGGAGAACATGTCACATATACACTACACAATCTGTCACGTGGAGAAATGTGGGAACAAGTCTGCATCATCAGAGTTCCAAGATACAGCGTACATGCTGCCAAATACTTCTACTCAAATCTCTCTTTAACACGCTCTCAAAACTAATATATGCATATTTAACGATCAGTCGTGTAAGTCAGGCCTGCAAGCAACACGTGATCAACAAGGCCTCGGAATGTATATTAATGTAACAAAAAATTCACACATACATACTAACAAACAAGAAAAAAAGGCTGTGAAATTTTATGTAGTCATATTTTATTTTCAAATTGATCCCGGATTATTTCTGTGATTTTATCGCGTTAATGCCCATGATAATTACCTGAGTGTTTAATAAAAATCTGGCCCAGAACATTGAACATTCTGCAAACGCAGCGACAAGACTATGAATGGCTTACTTTGATCTACTCTGCAGTAACCTGAATAGTTTACAGAGTCACTTTTCCTTGTTTGCTCGCGTTATAGCAGACATTGAAATGTCCTTTCGGCTTCAGTTGTTTTCGATAGCAATTTTTTCGCTCTTACCTGTATGAAGTAGCACTTAAAGATCGAGTTGTTAATAGGAAAAGACACACGATTGACTTCCGCAAATATTTACTTGTTTGTTCGTGACGAACTTGTGTGTTACAAAGTGCATAATTTCCGTTTTACTTGAAAGTGTGTTGCTGGAGGTGGAACGAACAGACCAATTATTGAACTGGTAATTAAAATCAGGCCTTCCCGCCACTGAACCATTTCCTTAACCTCTTGAATCCAGTCCACGCACTTAGACCCTATTTTCATAAGATCTGTTCTAATATTATCCTCCCATTTCCTCAGAACTTCGAAATGTCTCTTCACTTTTGGATTTCGGAATAAAGATCTCATGCGTTTCTTATCATTTAATCCTCATTACCTTAATTATCTTATTATAGGAATAATACAAGCCTCAAGTTATAATTTTGCCTACTGTTTTGTATGGGTGCGAAACATGGTCTCTCACTCAGATTGCAGGTGTTTGAGAACAGGGTGTTGAGGAGGATATTTGGGCCTAGGAGAGAAGACGATGGGGCGTGGAGAAAACTGCATAATGATGAGCTTAAAAATCTGTACTTCTCCCCCAATATTTCGGGGTGATTAATTAGAGAAGAATGAGATTGGCGGGGCATGTAGCACGCAAGGATGGGACAAGAGGTGTGCACCGGGTATTGGTTGGGAAACCTGAGGGGAAGAGACCGCTGGGGAGACCTAGACGTAGATGGGAGGATAATGTCAGGCGGGATCTATGGGAGATAGGAGTTGAAGGAAATTGGATTTTGTTGGAGGGCTTTGGTTAATTCGGTGATGAACCTTCGGGTTCGGTAAGACATCTAGTTAGTTATGTTATGTTTGGTACCTCATATATTTATTTGGGTGAACGACGAGAATGTAGGTCATTTACAGCAGAAAGTGAGAGCGCGTTTAACGGCGTGTGAGCACGATCACAGACAGACAGATAAATCGGTTTAACGGCACGTGGAATGTCTACTGCTCTAAAGCAAGGAGAAATTCAACGGGGACAAGAAATTCTTAGAGATCTTGACGTTTTCTTTCTTTCCTCCAAGGGATTCAGTCTGTGTGGCGAGTCTAGCTGGAAATATAAACAAATAATTACACAATTTAGTTAATCTGTCTATTCCCGTTCTGTAACCAACGTTCATTTGAGAAATGATTCGGTTCTCGTGTGTAATCTTAACACAATCTGGAGTCGTTCTTAATTTTGTGCTTCGTGAATTTTGGACGATGGACGGCACAGTGTTTTAGTTATACTTCATACTACGAAATTGCCATTTTATGTCTGTTCATACACGGCTGAATTTCTCGGCAAAGCTGCCTTTTCGCTTTCTGTTCTGGGTGCATGAGTGTGTATTAACAGTTCGTTTGCTTGTCTCCTCCTTTATTTTAATGTTTTCTTTTGTTTCTACAATTCTTCTTTCCTTCTCCCTCGTTCTTTTCCTTTTATTTATATTCTCTTTATTTACTTATTGTTCATTCTTCTATTGCTCCTTTCATATATGTTTCTTCCTTTCTTTCTTTGTTTCTTATTTTTGTCTTTTATTTAAATATTTGTATGTTTTTTTGTATTTTTCTTTTTGATTTCTCTTTTTGACGTAAATACGTCTATATTTTAGGGTCAGTGTCATTCGGCAAAAATATGTTACGAAAAAGGGAAACGAAAAAGTGTAACTTCATTGTTATGTTACCTAGGAAAAGTCATCTGTTTACTCGACATTGTTGTTACCTATAAAACATTACATTCATCTATCACAGACCCATCTTAAGCGTAACTAATTCAAGTTAAATAAGCAATGTCTTAATCAAACTTTACTCAATTGTAAAGCATGTATAAAGGAAATATTTAGAATAAAGCCAATATATAAACTTCCTTTCCGTATAGACGTATGTACGTCAAATTCTCCAGAACCTTGGTTCCACTATCACTTTTTTTTTTTCATTTTAAGTTCTCGCAGATAATATATACTGGAAGGATCAGTAATTAAGTTGGCACTACGCGTATAAGTGAGGATGCATTTTTAGCAATTTTAAGATTGAATGTTATTTATCGTTTCAAGAAAAGTCACTAAAAATCTGGCTTTATTTGTGACATGCCATCGTGTTTCACTCTTTATGTTTTGAAATGTACGCTACAATGTGATATTCCAATGCATTATAATCGTATGACCCATGATATTGATAATTTTTTGTCGGATACTACAGCACCTCGCTAAAAACCTGTCCTCGCGATCACAGTGCAGCTGAAGGGATCGCGTCTTAAGAAGCACGCGGTGAGGTTACTACATAGTGCGATCTGCAGAGAAATGGGCGTAACGCAGAGAACTAATTATTGTTGTGTGTCTTTCTCTCTCTCTGCCACATCTCGAGCATTACATAACGACTTGCCAGTCACTTTCTGCCCACTTCCTGAAACCGCAAGTTTTAAATGGCATCAGCTGTTGATAATGTAATATGCACCAAAGACAATGACACTTTCCCTATGTTTATTCTCTTCTGTTTGTGCCATATGTATATATCGTAGCAGGAAGCGTGTATGGGGTCCTACAAATCTTTATGGACGCGTAGGAATTAAAGCGAGAAGCCGAGAATAGGGACAACTGGAGAGCTCTTTTTGGGCAGAGCAATGGACCTGTCGTAAGACAGAACACTTAATAATATAAAGTAAATAGGTCTGCATATAAAGTTACAAGCTTCTGTCATAACCCTTTGAAGCCAACGCTTATCTAATTTATATTTAAGGATTTAGTCCTTACCGAGAATGAGATGGACGGGGCAGGAGACCGCTGGGGAGACCTAGACGTAGATGGGAGGATAATGTCAGGCGGGATCTATGGGAGATAGGAGTTGAAGGAGACTGGATTTTGTTGGCCCAGGACAGGGTCCGGTGGAGGGCTTTGGTTAATTCGGTGATGAACCTTCGGGTTCCCTAAGCCGTCTGGTTGGTTGGGTCCACTATTTGGGAAGCCTGAGGGGAAGAGGCCTCTGGAGAGACCTAGACGTAGATGGGAGGATAATGCCAGGCGGGATCTGTGGGAGATAGGAGTTGAAGGAGACTGGATTTTGTTGGCCCAGGACAGGGTCCGGTGGAGGGCTTTGGTTAATTCGGTGATGAACCTTCGGATTTGGTAAGCCATCTAGTTAGTTAGTCCTTACCGCAAAGAAAACAATTCTTCACCATTACAACGATGAACCGGGTAATGCTGTTTAAGGAAATAATTGCTGTTTACACTGATAATACAAAAGATGTAAATAGAAAAGGCAGCGTTACTGATTGTCAAAGCAGCTGGTGCATATTTATCATTCGGCGTTAAAGGGCTAATGCCACTGGAATTACGATGTTCATTTGTTAGACTACGTATGGATGTCATCTTCTTCGGGTGTCATTAATTTTGAAATAGTCTGTTGTAAGACTCCTTGGAAGAGGGATATATCAATCACAGAGCCTTGGCAACACAGGATGACAGTGTATAAATGCGAGGGTAGACATTTTTGGAATAGGAGGCGATTCGAATCAGAAACTTCGGTGTACGGAAAGATCGAATGCCGTAAGAGCTGTTATGTTCATATTTAGTCCTGTTTGTCTTGGCAACATATGTATCGAAGGATCTGTTCACGGTGAATGAAAGAACAGAATTGCCATTTCTCAGCCTGTTCTCCCTGTTTTATAATTAAAAACGGGGTTTGATGTCGTGTCCTTGTCCTTAATCCCCCACCCCTTCCACTCGAACTGCTGATGTATCATGAACATGTTTAGTTTTGTGCGAAATACGTTTTATATTTAAAGCCTAGCGTGTGTTAGTATGATAGTGTCCAACTTTGACACTATATCGGCAAATTAAAATTTTACAACTATTTTATAGTTCTTATTTAATTTCATAGATCAGAGACCTTTCTGAGAAGTTAGTAGTTGCTCAGGTAATCGATACTTTCCTCGCTTTTCTGTAACTTGTAAACGATTCCTTCCGATATATTACTTGAAACCAGTGGTTTCTCTGGAATGAATTTACATATGCGTATGCATAGCGTTCTTAAAAATTGTTGAAAGAAAACTTTCCACCATCTCTCGCTGTTTCTCAGCATTAGAAACGTGGTGTTTCTTGTAATTCTTGTGACGGTTTGAGTATTCTTTTATACGTCGCCTATCATTCTATTTATTTTACTTTTCTCCAGAAGGCAGTCTGGCCTGGATTTCAATGCTTTTTATCTACCTATGAACCCACACTGCGCCACAACTCACCAGAGCATCGTTTTTCAGTTGCCATGGAAATCTCTCCGTCTTCTTCTGTGTGTGGGCAAATTATTCTGCGTGAGGATTTCCTTATTCATTCAGTTAATGTGGAACAATGTAGGCCACGTCGACAGGTAGCCCCAGGCCCTCGGGGCGGAAGGGGGGGGAGGACTGAGGCTGGTGGGAGTGGGCAAATGTGTTGGTTCCTCACATCATGTTTTCTGGGTCAACTTGTCTGACAGCAGCCGATGGGAAATTTAACGAAAGTAAGTTTGGTCTGTCTGTTTGTTGTTTGCCTCCACCATGTCGTCACGTGTTGGTGGGTGAGATGGTCTCACTTTCTATTCCGCTAGCCCGGACCCAGCCTCGGCGCTCCGGAATGATTCTCTCTGCCGTTCGTCGTTTGCGAACTGATTTATCCTCCCTCGAACTCTGGCTGACTTCTCGTCCAATGGCGCTGTATAAGTTGCTGAAAGTTTTTACTAATGTCCCTTTCGTCTTCTGTTATCTTCTTTTACTCTGTTGTTCCTTCCTTTTCTTATCCATTGGCCATTAAACAACACTCGGTTTTCCGACTACGAACCCCGTCTTAATCACATTGCACATTTCGAATTATATTCTACAGATTAGTCAGCCTGCGACTATCACGTCGTCATTATCATCTACAGGAAGTGTTAAACACTTTGCTCTGTTCCAGGTCCATTAGGATGTCTAACCATATTTATTTACGATGTAAAAAAATTAATGCGTTCATATAGTAGGATTAAAATCTTAACGTAGGTTACGTCATAATCGCGGACATTGCATAATCGCAGTTAAAAAATTAAATTAACGGCAATATAATATTTTAAATTATGAAAAGATTTGTCAGACGTATCCGGAATCCAAGAATGTGACCACGTGTTTCTGGGGGAGAGAGATTAGCCGAAAAATAAATAAAATTCAATACGAATGTCGTTGAGACTAACGAATGACCACAAATGTCGCTTGCTGTAAAACAGAAATTCTTTCTATCTGATGTGAATAAAATAATATAGGGGTAATTATCGAACTGGTAGCTGACCGTGGACCACCGGTTGTGGAGGGGATTCGTCTAAATCGCGAAGAATCTAGTATTTTGACTTTTAATTCAGTGCAAGCGGTCAGATTTGATTTAACTTACTTCACTTTCTAATTAAGTGAACTACATTTCAATCATTGAGTTGGACAGGTTGTGATTTTCCTTTTGAACTCGCCGCTACTTAATACGGGGCAGCATATAACGAAGTAGTGAATTGTTCCATAAACGATTCGAGTTTCATGACCAAAACTGTTATGTTACTTAAAACAGGAAGGATCTGCAGCTAGTTGTTCGATTCATTACTTTTTGAAATAAATTAAATGTGAGAAATTTTTACACTGCAGCTAGTTGTTCGATTCATTTCAAGTTTAACGCATTACTTTTTAAAATAAATTAAATGTGAGAAATTTTTACGACGTAGGATTTGAGATTTTCGTTACGGTGAGTTTGAATATTGCTGTGTTCTGGGTTGTTGCACCGTGTAGTTTGGTAGATGTTTACTGATTTTTGAGAGGTCCTTGCTGCTTCTATCATAAGGGTGATTAATATAATCAAATTCTTTGTCAAACGCACAGACAAAAATACCGACCAGCTTGAAATACGTGGTAAGTGTTTCAGTCACAATGACGTGATACCATCCAGTTACAGGTTACAGGTCCAGTTGTTACTAGTCTATTTGTCCCTCCAGCGATACTCGTTAGCGCCATGTTTGTTTGTAATTAGTTTTTTTGGCAACGTTACACAACACGTGACACATACACTGGTGGTTTACATGTACGGAATACGGCTCTCGAAAAGTGCCACGCATATCGCCTTGATGATGGAGGCTGAAAGTACCTCTGAAACGTCAGTAAACTTATACCAGACTGCACTTCGCTACAACCCATAAGACAGCAATTTTTATATTCGACGTGAGAACCTCAAACGTCACGTATTAGGCCTTGTTTTTGATTCGATTGAAAATGTTGAATAACCCACAATGGCCCATTACAGGATTTGTACCAACTGGAAGTACGACACGCCTTACAAGTGACTTTCGAACCCGCTGTCACATGATACGTTCCTTATCCCGCGAGGGGCCTCTGTGTTCGGATGCATTAGTATAATAGTAAAGGAATCTGTGTTTTTATTTGTTGATCGATATTCTTATTATTTGCGTATGTTATATTCTGACGAATGGCAGTGGTTACGAATGATGGTTTAAAAATTAACAGTGCAGATCTACTCAACTGGATGATTAATACAGTTTTTCGGATTAGAATTAAAGTTGCCGATTATAAATGTACAGTATGAGCTAGCGTGAGGAGTAGTTTAGAGTTCGTCCAGTAATTTTGTAGTAGAAAATTACAGCAATGATCTGAATTTAATTGGTCAGTTACAAGTATAGAAAGAAGGAAAGTTTAAAAGACTTAAATAATTCTAGTCGACGTTGCAATTATTCATTGTAACTACGATATCAGTTTAGGCACGTGAGTGTTCTGGTTCATGTGTTGGTAACGCTGAGGATAATTATGCGGGAGATAAATAGTTAAAAACTAGTCCGAGTTACGCTTTGTAACCGAATTTGTATTATGAGGTTTGTGTGTCTTTCCAGATAAAGCCGGACTAGTACCTTGAAGTTCATTCTGCCGTCTTTATCCAAAACCCACTCCTGTTCTGTCATTAGTCTTAATCATCTTCCTTCTCATAAAGTGTAGACCGACAGTTTTCACAGCGTCATTCAGTAATGTAATAATGGATCTGTGGGAAATAGTAGTTTGAAGTAGGATATCTAGGGCAATGTTGATGACTGAATGGCCAGTTATCGTTTCAGCGATACTCAGACGATGGCTTCATCTTCATAGCGGTAGTTGGGCGGATCCGTGACGCTCAGACCACAGAGAAAATTAATGAACTATAGTTCAATGTTATGTCATTACTGAAAAGATATTTGAGGTTCTGACGGCGGCGAATATGAAGGCTACTGTCTTCTGGAATAGTGCGCCGTGTAGTCTCGTAGAAGTGGACTGACGGACGTTTCAAAGGCGGGGGCAGTAAGTGCTCCTTGAAACGCTGGTCAGTTTATACCAGACCGCAAGGCGCAACGTCGCAGAAGGCAACCATTTTCGCAGTTGCGGTTTCCATCCATGAATCTGTGGATATCATAGGAACCGCTGGTATGGAAAAATATAAGTTTCTATGCAAAGTAAAACGTGAAAGTCCACCACGAAATCTGCGGTTCTGCGTGTCTGTTATCCCAGAATATAAACATCGCTTTCACTGACGAGGGACCTATAGCTCGTGACTGGTGGAGGCGTGCCGGAATTCGTTAGCAGCGTGCTGCTGTGCTCTCCAGATTCTAGTTTTAAATCATTTAGGCGGACTGGACACGTGTATTTTTATTCCATTTCCTCCTACTTGTCTGACTTCTCATTTTCTTTCTTCTCATTCTTCTTCACGTATTTTTTATCCTTTCTTGCCTTGACCTCATCTTCTGTAATTAAATGTAAAAGAAAAGCTGTCCCTGGTGCTTGACTGTCGGGTGCCATGTGTGGGGGTGAGATGGAGGTGTACCTCCGCGCATTCGTACCGTCAGGACTAGATTGAGGTCACTGGTCAGCTGTACACATTTTTCTCCAACCTCCTGTTACTTTCTCATTCATACAACTTGAGTCGTTTTTCTTCCCTTGGGACGAGAAAAAAAGATTTCATATCCGTACAAAACGAGAAGTAAAACTATAGTTTTGTATATTTAAATCCTTATTGGGAGATCAGAAGGCAGATAACTATGAACTGAGTGTAATCAGGATTCCCCTAATGTAATCTACTCTTAATTTCCGCGTGCGTGTAATTTTATTTATTACTGTAATTCCCAAATGTTTTAATTTTTGCTACATATTCCTTCTTCTCCTCATTCTTCAGCCAATGGAGAAACATAAAATCTGCACCGAACACTTGTAACACAGAGGCTTGGCTGTTCGTGCGGTAATTACGTAATTCGAAATACGAGCGTTGCTGTGTGGCTAGAAATAGTGTACTCATCGGCACATTTGTGTGGTCAGGGTTTGAATGACCCACAGGCCAGTGGGCCTTCAGGTGAGAAAGTTTGGAGGCCTGAGCACCCGTATACTTCACAGACCCCATGAATACAAGAGGAAGAATTGTCTTTATTAATGTTAGCGCTAACAGGCGTGCAGGTGAAAGTTGTCTCCTCTGCTGGCTGAACTTTCCCCCGCATACGTCTGTTCCCCCCCCCCTCCTCGTTGTAACCCTGTCCTAATTCTTCATGTTCTTCCGGGCAGTTTGAGTTTCCATGTTGAGAGCGGTCTGATGCAAACACAGATTCTCACATACATCTATGCTTCGAGTGGGGTTCGAACCCACTATCCCAGTGTTAGAGCGGCCTTGGACCGAGATAATTGTAGCTGGAACAGATTTACCTTTAAATGTATTTTTTCACTTTAGACCTAGATAGTAACTGATAGAAAAATGGGGCGAGGATTCCATTGGATTAAGTTGGCTCAATATAGTGTCCAGAGCCGGTCTCTTTTGAACACATAATGATCTTTCATGCTTCATAAAATTTCTTGACTGAAGAATTTGTCCAGTTTATTGACAGTCGGATTTTTAAGAGCTTGAAAATAGCTCAACCGCCCCGAGATATGTAGCTCCTTCAAACCTCTGATTATGTCATTTAATCGAACAATTTTGTTGTGTGTGACGAAAATATAATTGTAAGACTTGATGTTCTCACAGCGGTGAGTATGAAGATGTTAACATCGACCAGACTACACAACGCAACAACCCAGAAGACGGAAATCTGAAAATATAATTATTTGTGAACCTATGACAGTTTTACCCTCACTTTGACCCTGAAGAAGGAAGCAACAGGCTCCCTCGTAACGTCGGTCATTTGTAACACTGTACTAGAAGGTAATCATGAACTTCTTTGTTATGTACGTAATGTTTTATCCAGCCGCTTGTTGTGTTATAACCTAACCGATTCTAGTGGTCCATGAGTTCAGTCACTCGTGAGTGAACACCCCTGCTAATGTTGGAAGACAATATCCAACTCCAGACAGAATATCGTTAGCAGCGAAATGAGATATCGTCAGTTGACGACCACAAGAAATTCGATTCATTCCCATGACGTCGCTGTAGCAACCGTGAAGCTCACATACGGTTCAGAACTGCACCTTGTCATAAAACAGATCCTCCAACTTTCACATTCTGAAAGAATTGTAAATTTTCCTGGGAATGTTACTTCTCCTCACCCCTCCCCATTTGGTACTTACGAAATTTTATGTGACATGCTGAATAAATCTTCTTGCCCTAAACTTTAAATTATTTTCAGCTACAACGTGTCTTCCTTATTATTTACTTCGTGCGCATTTTTTATCTCATATAAATGACATTATGTTCACATTATTTTTAAATTTAGTGGCTGTTAGCGGAAATGGTATTTAATTTGAAGGTGGCTGTCTTGTGGGGTTGTAGCGCCGTGTAGTCTGGAAGATGTTAGCCACCGTTTCAGAGGTCCTTGCTGCCTCTATCGTGAGGGTCCTGATGATGGAGCCATCTTCGGACTTAACGCCGTGACAACTTTAAATCCTATTTGGTATTTAATTTTGATTCGTCATTCACTGTACTTAAAATTTCCATTAGCCTCCTCGTGCAGTGAAATATTTTATTTTATTTGTAGTGTTCTGTCTGACGACAGGTCCATATATTATGAACAGGATCCTTCCAACCTCTTCAGGTTGTCAGGGACCTGCTCATATATATATACATTCTTGGCAGAGATGATCAGAAGTGGTTTGCCATTGCCTTCTTCTGTGTGTGTGAGTGGAGTAATTGTTGGGATGCCACGGAGAAACCGGGGAAGCCCCCGGAGGAAAACTCCGTGATGCCTAGACCACGGCCTTGCCCAACACAAGTTATAAATTTGAGCACCACCGGGAATTGAACCCGGGACCCCAGGCTTACAAGGCTAGTGTTCTGACCGCTAGACCACCGTGGAGTGAAATATATAGGAAAGAAATTTATTGTCGTAATTCTGCTTGGTACGTCTTTATTTCTTACTGCGAATATGAACATTGATTTTCGTTTATACAAGTGCTTTACCTGGTTTGGATTCGAATATCTGAATGCTACTGTACGTCGTGAAGCTGTGACAGTGGTTAGTTCATTATAACTGAAGACTGCACTAGAGTTAACTTCCAAAATGTCGCTTAACATAAAACATACTTAAGACATCGAACAATAAAAAAGTAAAGTTTGTCCCACTATACGCCATGTAGGCGCTTGGGGGGAGTGGAGGTATAGCTCCTCTCTTCCTTGACCTCGGCACTAGATGGGGGTGAGTGGTCAGCATCACGCCCCGGCCGGCTTTACCCCCGGGAAAGGACCCCGGTACCCATTGTAGAGGAGGCTGGGTGGGCCCCAGAGCCGGTCTGGACGCAGAGGCTAGAGGAAAAATCCTCTGCCCCTCGTCGGGGATCGAACCCCGGTCGCCCAGTCACTGACTGAGCTACGCCGGCTCAAGACATCGAACAATACGTAACGTAATAATGTATCTAAATACGGGAGTGCAGAACATTCAAGCACGGGAGCGTATGAACGGCTTTGTTATTGCCGGAAACTGGTGGAATTATTGGACCATGTGAAACCGCAACAAGAAACCTGTCGAAAATATTTCTTCACTTTCCCGGTTTAATAACGGACATTCGTCGCATACTTGGAGGGAAAATTCTTTATAGATGTGGCTGTTGCAACTTAGAGATGGCAGAACAGTTTCTCCGTGAATATGTGTATATTGGAACGAAAGTTATTGTTTGGGAAATACATTGTTAATGTTATATCGCTGTAAGAAAAATGACCTTAAGTGAGCGGAAGTTGAGAATACGTTGTCGCTAGCTGCAGCTGTGTACGCGAAGATGAAGGCGTGTCAACATTTGTAGCAATTGGCCTGTAGAAGGTTCATGGAATCCGTAGTTCTCAGTTGGGACCCACGTCTCTATTTGCATTACTTCAGTATTCTTGCATAGTTTGGGGCTGAAGCAGATTAAATTGACTCATACTGAAATTAAATCAGTCATCCGAAACTTATGCTGCGTGCTTCAATATGGTGAATTAAGATGGCTGTCTTCTCGCGCGCTGTCTGGGAAAGAACACCTTTTGTGTTTTATACGTTATATATAATTATAGAGAAATCAGGTTGATATTATGACGGAGGAGAGCAGCGTATATGGTTGATATCGGAATAAATTGCTCGAACGTTTTACACTAATAAACTTGAGATGATAAAGTTGCGTCATATTGTGATAAATATATATTTGTTTAAATCTTGTCAGTCTAATCACAATAAAATTCCTATTAAATATTAAAATATTATCATAATTAACATTTAAATTATTAAATTATATTTAAGTTTATATACTTTTATACACCTGAAGATGATTCTTTTAGAACTGAAACATGTCGTGTAAAAAAGTGATGTTCTAATGTAAATCGAACATTTCGATAGAGAATATCATTTAATATATTTTAAATATTTAAATTTAATTATGATAATATTTTAAT
This sequence comes from Zootermopsis nevadensis, assembly GCF_000696155.1. The sequence continues at coordinate 684,858 of NW_019060266.1, forward strand.
ATTTAATAGGAATTTTATTGTGATTAGACAAGATTTAAACAAACTAATAAACTTCTTGATATTCCCGTAGAATGGTAGTCAGTTATGCTTCTGTTCATTTTGTCCGTCTGTTTATTTGTTTGTTATGTTGATGATGACTTATCGTTACATTTTGTGTATTCTGCGGAGGAATGTCGGCTCGCGGAGTGAACTGGAGGATTAAGACAAGCGCCAGATGTATCATCTGCATCGCAAGTTTCCTTGATCAATTCCGCTTCGTTGAACAGACT
>NW_019060266.1:697223-719924 GCF_000696155.1 Zootermopsis nevadensis
GAAATCTTCATACTCATCGCCCTGATGACGGAGGCAGTATGACCTCTGAAACGTTGGTTAACATCTACCAGACTACACAGCGCAACAACCCAGAAGACAGAAATCTTCATACTCATCGCCCTGATGACGGAGGCAGTATGACCTCTGAAACGTTGGTTAACATCTACCATACTACACAGCGCAACAACCCAGAAGACAGAAATCTTCAGTCTATCAGTTGTACGTGTTACCTGTAGGTGACGATGAACTACGTGCTACATACGGCTGTTTGGTAAATCCGTCTCAACACCCAAGAAACAAGTTTCAACCGAGAACCGCTGACCTTTGTAACTGCATACACATTGAGAGGTAGAAAAGTTACAAGTACATCGCATCTAATGAATGATTTATGTTCATTATTAATTAATGCATGCGCAATAACGACGTGAGATGGGAGGTCACTTCTGCTTGCAGGTCTGCAACACACAACTGTCGTTCCTAGAAGCGCAGGTTATGTTGAGGAGGGCCCTAGAGTGATTTTTGCGCTCTTCGCATCTCATTAAATTAAATGCAGTTAGGGTTTTGTCAAAGAGAAAGGTGAAACTCCTCAGTTGATATATCGCACAAAGAGTTTCTTTGTGTTTTAATTTTGGGTTTATGACCCTCGTACTTGGCATGAATTAATTAGCTTCGTCAGTGTTTGTTAAAGACGGTTCAACGCCTAGAAAACTGGTGAGACATCATGAAGGTCTAAAGATGCTGTTTTTCGCTCTCAAAACCGTAACTGTGCCACGTGTGTCGTGGTCTTTTTTCCCCCTTTCTTTCTTTCTTTCTTTCTTTCTTTCTTTCTTTCTTTCTTTCTTTCTTTCTTTCTTTCTTTCTTTCTTTCTTTCTTTCTTTCTTTCTTTCTTTCTTTCTTTCTTTCTTTCTTTCTTTCTTTCTTTCTTTCTTTCTTTCTTTCTTTCTTTCTGTCTGTAAGAAGGAGTGAGCCGCCATGTTAGGTAAGTGGATTTCTTTTCCGGTTGTGAGCATGTAAGGAACAGTGCCGCGCGTATAAATAAGGGACCCCGTTACACATGATTTACTGTTGTGAATCACCAGACGACTGTAAATAACACCGCCACTCAATTACCGCTTTGCTGTACATAAAACCAGCATTACGTGTGTCGCGAGGCAGCTTACCGATCACAAATCCATGCAACGTGGCTGTTTTAGGCCTAAGTTTCAGGAAGAAGTCCGTCTCTCTGGAGTAATGATTTTCAGAACAATAATAACTGTATTTAAAGGCAGAATTCTTCATACTCGCCACCTTGAGAACCTCAGATCCTACTTAAGAATTGTATTTGTTTTATCTCCTTCGTTACGTTATTATAGGTCTTTGGATCTGAATATTAAGGCTACTAAATGACAGGTAATATGCAATGAAGTTCTTAAGAGCGATCACAGGTGACAGGAGAAGTGGCCATTATAGGAACCAAACACGATATATTTCAAATCTTAAGTAAAATGATTGGCTATCAAACAAGTTGGAAAGAATGGGAGAAAACAGATACCTTAGAAAGGGTTATCAGAACATATAATTGTTAAAAAGTACTTTGAATGAGCACGTAAGGACTCAGAAGGACATGGTCTTGGGTTGTTCTTTGTATCTGCCCGTAGAAACTGTCGGAAAACAGAAGCCGATTACCCGTTGGATGTACCTCCAGTTACAGCTGAAGGCCTGTGTATCTGTTTCGAAATGTCTGATGTCCGTAAAATGATTGGTCGTTTGCCGCAAAGCATGCGTGTACTGCTCGCAAAGACGTCGATCAAGTTGGCCGGCCGACGTTGCCCTTGAGAGGTGTCGGTTGTCACTTGGATGGCCTTGGCATGAGTAAGCGAAACATGGGACTGGGGGCGGTAAGGGAACAAGCCAAGCGGAATACTTGGGGTGGGGCAGCCAGAACACGCTGACACACCGACTGAACCGAGGTGTTCTGCAAGTACCTGGTATCGTCTAGGCTGGAACCAGCTTGTATTTTTGAGTCCTTCCTTGCGAATACTATGATGCTGCGTTGCTACAAGCCACATCTGCTGCAACTAGGATTATATATCCCTCGTGAGATCTGAGGTCCTCACGGTGGTGGAGACGTCAGCGTTGGTCTTCTGAGTTACAATGCCGTGTACGAACAAAGTTTCTGAGGAACATGCTACCCCTGTCTTTAAGGTTTACATTCTGGTCATAGGATACGATGTGAGGAACTTCCTCTCGCTACGGTAACTTTTGTAATTAATACATTGTCTTCAACCTGACTAGGGCTAGAGGTGGACAAAATATGGCGTTCGAAGGAAAATTGATCCTGGGACGCAGTGATGTTCAGATATGCCCAAATTAACTTTACGGTCGTTTTTAAATGTTTCTTTCCCGTGCATTGTATGGGGAAATTAAATAGCGAACAATTTATGATGGTTATGGTGGTTGCGACGACAATAGTAACAATATAAATAATTCGAAAGTGCCCGAGGCGGTGTTCTCATATAGACCTATGTTTCATGTGTCTCGGAGTAGGAGAACGCGATGTAGGACCTACGTATTGCTAGTTGACTTGGTGGGAGATCTATCCGTAGATTTCTGTCAGACCGGCTCCATGCACTGCCCAACTGCGTCGCCCGACGTTTAGGGTCACTCACGTTATCGCAGCCAGAGCGATAAGAATAGTCAGCATCGTCAGGCGGCAGACTGCGTCCGAGAGGCCTGGTTGTAAAGTTCGAAAACTGTAAAGAAAACATAGCAGTAAGTTACATTCCAGTTCACAATAAACGCCTCGTGGCTGCTACGTCAGATTCGGCCAAATGGAGCCAAAAAATCTGATTTTCTATGTACGCGTTCGTGTTTCGGAACGAGGCGCTTACAAAGTGACCGTGTGCGTTATATTCCGTGTTACTTACTGTTTGTACCGACGTGTACGACAGAACGCTAATTCGGCACTAGATAGGGGTGAGTGGTCGCTTTACCCCCGGGGAAAGGACCTCGGTAACCATCGGGCAGGAGGCTGGGTGGGCCCCAGAACTGGTCTGGAGGCAGAGGTTAGAAGAAAAATTCTCTGCCGCCGTCGGGAATCGAACCCCGGTCATGATGAAGTAGTCAGTCAACACACTGACTGAGGTATCCCGTAACTACGATACAGAAATTTTTCACGAGGCTGTCCGCCCTTCGGTTACTTGGAAATAGTGAAACCTGGTTCCCACCCTTGGTCTGGGGATTAGAACTAATATCCCGGATTTGTTTAATATTTAGCTGTCCGCCACTGCGAGCTTGGAATCGAGCCAATGCGCGACTGTGGGGGAGCGGATGAAACTGAACTTCTCCTGACGTAACCTTGAGTGGATATTCCTAGCCGCTCCTACACCTCCAGTTTTCCCTGCATCTTCCCGGCTTCAGGCAGTCTGTGCCCTACCTGGTTATCCATGCGGACAAACTATATCTTTGTTGGTCTTCGAGGTTGTGGCGCCGTGTGGACTTGAAGGTAGAACATGCTGTCTCCATCTTTAGGTCTGAAGGTACCAACATTTCGGAGGAGCATATTGCTTTCTTCTCCAGCCCTGAAGATGGAGGCAGTATGTTCATCCGAAATGTTGACAACCACCTACAAGTCCACACGACGTTTCAACCTCAAGGACCATCAACACCGTCTCGAGAAACTCAAATCTCATGTGGGCCTGGGCTTATTTTTACTCGCCTAATATATTTACGATGATTGAATAGGTTTGCGCGACATGTGTCTTGGCAGATTTTACCGGAAACCTCAAGAAAAGAGACAAGGGAGACCTAGATGCGGTATTCAGTGCCTGCACACTCGTCCAGCGTTGGACGAACGGTTTGCTGATTTTCCTATACCATAAGTATTCGTACCCAGGTACGCTATGAATCTTTGTGCTGTGGTTAGAAGAGCTCGCCACTGGTATATATTGTTGCATTTAAATATGTAATAAACTTCAATATGGTTTGCGGACCGACTCATTGATATTCAAAAAATATTTTGTGGTATGCTTCCGTCCGTCTTTGTCACCAAGCGTTGTTCTTTATTTTTGGACGTGAAACTTTCTGAATAAATGACATACAGCGTAAATATTTTGTAGAATAACAAACCTTGGACACGTCGGGGTCCGTTTCCCGGAAATGGCTCTTCCGCGAACATTATAAGAGAACCCTGCATGGATCATGGCTGCTTTGCAAACACGATGTTCCTCTCTTCAGACCCCACGTTCACTGTCGTGCAGCTCAGGGCATTACGCATTTATCGTCACACAAGCTTTTCTATGCTTTTAAGAAACTGCGAAATTCCATGTTGATATCGATGTCGAATTCTCGACCTGATATCGTGTCATGTTCTAATATTTCCCAGATGCGTCCTTTGTGCTCTTGCGTGTTCACTGGTTTTTACGTTCACGTAATGAAAATACTTTTGTCATTGCAAAGCTAATCACAACACGTTAATCCTATATACTCTGCATAAGAGTTCAATTAATTTTCCGTAGATGATAATGTTCTAGAAGAGGATAACTTTCCGATATTTAATGGACATCTGACGAAGGATTGCATTTAGAATATTACATTTAAATTTATATTGATTATACACCTGAAGATGGTTCATTGAAAACCGAAACATGTCGTGAAAAAGATGATGCTCTAATTGTAAATCGAACATTTCGATGAAAGCGCATCATTTTAATATATTTTAATATATTTTAAATATTTAAATATTAAATGTTAATTAAGTAATAATAATATTTTAATATTTAATAAAATATTTTATTGTGATTAGACGGTTAAAATTAAACAATTAAGCAATAATTTTCCTTAATTGTAACAGATGAACCATATTCGTTAGCGCCAATAGACTATCTAGTTCGCCATGATTTTGAGCCAATTTCATCTTCATCCTCAAGACCTAATCTATTCTGCCGTGTCCTTAATTGTTTCTGCCAAATGTCTGCATGTATTTGTTTTTCCTTCATATGCGTTATGTAGCTCCCATAATGAACTCGCATCATAAAATATAACCTTCTATGATTGATCTTCTCTCTCCTCCCCACTCTTCATTCACCCCTTTGATAACACCTCAGGTATAGAAATGCTTCTGCAAACACTCGACTTCCTCTTATCTCGGCACGTGAAATGTACTTGTAAATACGTACATGATTACGTGGTAGTGTTCACAGAAGAAACTATTAGCAGTTTGAAATGAAAGGCTGCATCTCACTGCTGGTTAGTTTCCTTCTATAGGCCTGCTCGTACTTGGCATTGATGTCCACTGGCATGTACGCCGTAATTATGACGTACAGTGCCCATTGTTTGAGATGGTTCAAGCGAGTGGTTTTGACATTCAAGAGGTTCTGGTTTCGATTCAGACCCCCACTACTAATATTCTACAATAACAATAAACAATATGCCAATGTTATGACAACCATTTACGTGAAGATTGACACATTACATCTACTTGTGTTCGCGACACAATTTCGAAAACCATGCAACTTCTAAGATGGCTGTCTTCTAGGTTGTAGGGCCGTATAGTCTGATAGAGGTTTGTCAACATTTCAGAGGTCCTTGCTGCCTTCACCATCAGGGTGATGAGTAACCCATAAGGCGGCCATCTTCGTATTCACCATCGCGAGAACTTCCAATACTGCATGTTAACTTCTGTTAAGACGAATTTTTTGCGAAGTATCTGCAACATTGCGACCTCGCAAAACCTATAGATAGGCCTGTTCAACCTTGGAATTGATGGGTTTAACTAACGGACCACGCGAACTAAGCACGTAGAGGTTTTTACATACATAAATCTTAAATTAATCTACCCATAGATTCTATGTGAAACTCTTGTTAATATCAACTAATTTAACGCAATATAGCCACGGTGGTCTAGCGGTTAGAACGCTGGCCTCGGGTTCGATTCCCGGCGGGGCCCGAATTTATAACTTGTGTTGGGCAAGGCCGTGGGCTAGGCAACACGGAGTTTTCCTCCGTGGCATCCCAACAATTACTCCATTCTCCATACACACAGAAGAAGGCAATGGCAAACCACTTCTGGATCATCTGCCAAGAACGTATATGAACAGGTCCCAGTCCGAGAAAAGGATGGAAGGATCCTGTTCATATGGACCTGTCTTCAGACAGAACACTAAATAAATAATAAATAAATTTAACGCATTTGGAACCTACTAGTTAGAATTATACGCAGAATGGAATGAATCGAAAATTATTAATTTATATGTTTCTAAGTGAGATTTCGGGTTATCGCAGCGACGACTATAAATATGGTTGTCTTCTAGGTTGTTGCACCGTGTGTTCTACTAGTCGTTTGCGGACGTTTCAGAAGTGGCTGCTTCTTGCTCATCGCCCTGATTGTGGATGCAACAAGCATGTCTGAAATATCGGTAAATTTCTACCAGACTACACGGCTAAACAACTCATAAGACAGCCATGTTTATGTTTCTAGCGTCAGTTTTTGTATTGAAGTTTTATTTTAAAAAAATAGGCGCTATACTTTTCCACCAGAACCTCTTGTTTGTACAAAGTTTTCTTTTTTTAATGTTATGAACTTGATTTCAACCTCACAAAATGAGGGCTGTATTTGATCGCTATGGACCAGAAATGTGTCGCTACACGACTTTTAGTATGCAGTTCTGTAAATCACGAACCGTCTAGTCGCTTCGGAGACGAAACTGCGTGTGGGAAGACAGAGTGGATATCCGCGTTATGTGCCGACTTCACTTCGTGCAAGGGCACAGTAAGGAGACGCAACTTCTGTTATCAGTGACAATAAAAGTTCACTGAAGCTCAAAAGTTTCCGATGTCTGAAGACGACAGAGCGTTTGAATCTGCCGGGGAACGATAAGTTAGCTTATCAAAGCTCCTCTTGGCTGTTGTTTGCCTACTAATAAATTACGGGCTCTGACTTCTACAGTGCACATGTGCAGCGGTTTTCAAACTGTGAGACACGACCTCTTGTAATTATTTACTTGGATATGAAAGTTGGTCCAATGGCTGTGAGGGACAGAAAGTTTTTGGCTTTCACGGTAGTTTATGAAAAAACTGGTGTTCTTTCTGAGTGACATCTGTACCTAAATGGAGGTTGCATTTCGGACGTTTCGGAGATCCTTACTGTCTCCGATACGTCGGCAATGCAGCCGACATCTATACAATTCCAGCACACAGAAGCAGGTTTCACAATAATAAGTAATAGGTTATTATTATTATTAGTGTTCTGTCTGACGACAGGGCCATATGAACAGGATCCTTCCATCCTTTTCTCGGACTGGGACCTGTTCATTTACGTTCTTGGCAGATGATCCAGAAGTGGTTTGCCATTGCCTTCTTCTGTGTGTGAATGGAGTAATTGTTGGGATGCCACGGAGGAAAACTCCGTGTTGCCTAGACCACGGCCTTGCCCAACACAAGTTATAAATTCGGGCACCGCCGGGAATCGAACCCGAGACCCCAGGATTACAAGGTAATAGGTACATCCATAAATGTATTTCCGTCAGTCTAAATTTTATTTTTCTTAGATTAATCCACGTAGGTTGCAAATTATGCATGAAAACGTAATCATGTATAATAGTGTGTGAGTTTTGCTTGTGACCATATTTTGTCCATCCCTGTTATAGAGGAACAGAATAATGTCCTCTTTCATCACCTTATCTGGTTCTCAGGGGGTCGCTCCTCTACCTTGACACGCGTGGAGGATGCTGAGAATGCTGTATTGTCATTAGCTTTGAGGAATCTACGAAATGGTGGGAACTTCCTCAGCAGTGTGACGAGAACTCCGTGGTCCATGACGGAGAAAAATCTCGTCCCCTCCCTGCACACCCAAATCGTTGATGAATCATGTTCATTTTGACGGATGGAGAGGATTGATTGGACTGGCACCGGCCGGTACAGTTTCGACGGCTTACGGATGCGTACTGCAATCATTCAAACACTGACACAGGAATTTTAACGCATTCTTTGCTCGGATTGATCACGTACGGGAGAGGGGGAAGTATGCTGTGTCTGTGACTTCTCAGAAACTACTGAACTGGTTCTTATTAAATTTAGTATGGCTAGACGGATGCTCAATGTGGACTAAACATTGCCGGCCGAATTTCGTTTTGACGATGTGGGCTTTGGTCCCGTATAGATTCGCTGGTAGATACAAACGTTTCGGAGGATCACACTGTCTCCATCTTCAGGGCTTAAAGTGAACACCACCTTGATAGCCTCAAATCTCACGAATTTAATTTTGGTCTCTATCGGCCACATGTAACATCTGAAGGTCAGAATTGAACTTACTGAATGTTCTAAGCGCCCTCACCATCACAAGGGATTTGTATAAAATATAACTATCATTGCGAAGTCATCTGGGGCCGAATACGAAGTTCTTCCGAAACGTCGATAGCAACAGCGCACAAGACCACAGTCTAAAAAACGTTTCACAAGGATGCTTATCCCATACCGATGTAACTGACACGCAGAGTCCCATGACGTTTTGCTTAGAGAAAAATTGAACTTTTGTACACATCTTTTTTATATTTATATTCCCTTGATCGCTGAGCGTTTTGTCATGTTCTCAGTAAGGACTCTTCTCCTTGGAGTTAGTTGCATTACTTTATAATAATAATAATAATAATAATAATAATATGTGCTTAATCTCCATAGCGAGATTCGGAACTTCGGCCGAACACTGGTTGAGCAACTTGTTCATTCTGGGTCAACCACATAGACCATAAATTTTGGGTTCATTTCATAACGGATCTAAGAATTTCGCCGATGTTATATTTGTGTTTGAACGCTTGTATCCAAAGACTTCTCCTTGAATGGACTTTCATAAAAGTTTCTGATTAGAGTTCTTACTAAAGTTCAAGGCAAAAAATGATACTTTTGGACTTCTAACACTGAAGGCCGTCACGTTACTTGAAGGCTTAAATTAAGTTAAAAACAATAAATATCTGATTAAACATAGATTTCATTTATAAATTTAATGAAACATTAAGTTCGTATGCAATTTGCGGTAATCTGTTTACATATAGTATTTTCAAAAACTTAAAATAAACGCATAACGTGGCGCTCTGTTTATCCGTCTGAATGTTTTATACCCAGCAGTACTTTGCGAATTTCAGTTATAATTAACATTGAAAATCTGCACTAAAAGTATTTTGGGGGATTTAATTTTTGTCTCAGTCAGTCCAATTAGCTTTAAATGTACCTCATATTCAATTTTATTTCTTAAAGAAAATTCGTCATTGTACGCGTAACTAATAAAAGCACAAGATACATATTATTAACTAAGCAACTCCCTGGATCATATTTCTTCTTGAGAAGCTGGTAGCATGCTCAGCTATTCACGTTTTGAAAATATATTCTTCACTGGAACACACGTCCTGTGTAATAAAATTTTTTTCGCTTGAACTGTTCTAAAGCCACTGTTGTCTAGCGGTTAGAACGCTGGCCTTGTAATCCTGGGGTCTCGGGTTCGATTCCCGGCGGTGCCCGAATTTATAACTTGTGTTGGGCAAGGCCGTGGTCTAGGCGACATGGAGTTTTCCTCCGGGGGCTTCCCCGGTTTCTCCGTGGCATCCCAACAATTACTCCATTCACACACAGAAGAAGGCAATGGCAAACCACTTCTGGATCATCTGCCAAGAACGTATATGAACAGGTCCCAATCCGAGAAAAGGATGGAAGGATCCTGGTCATATGGACCTGTCGTCAGACAGAACAAACAAAACTTCCAGTTTGTATAGAAAATCTTCTCAATATCAAAGTGCTGTTAGGTCAGTAAAATCGAAGACGTTGCTTTGGTTCAATTCTGAAGGGTTTTGACGGTGGTGGATTACACTTCAAATTGTTCATTATCTGGACTTTTTCCATCGTTCTTGTCTAAAAGAAAGAAACCGCGACGTTTCGGAAACTGGCTCTTATTACTTTGGGTTTCGTGTTGGAGGGAGCAGACAACAAACTTGCTTATAGAATTTTTCTGGGGGAAATTTTTGCAGACCGAAAAGTAGTCTACATTTGGATGTGACATAAATATATTTATTTCAGGAGAATTATTCGTGTTTTTTCCGTCTAATCACAATTGTATATAAATAAAATGATACATAAGATATTAAAATATCATTTACATATTTGGTACAACTTTTTACAAAGTAATTAAATTTTAATTCACAATATGACGCAATTATATCAACTTATGAATAACATTCAGGAGAATGGCTAGAGAAAACGCGTGATGGGTGAAAATGGGTTAGGATAGTGTCCAATGGTGTTCTTTCTTTATTATAATTGTTTATCTTCCTGGTTATATTGACTAAGAGATGATTTGGTTCATATTTGTTCGTTAGATAACTTGAAAACCAATCCGTCGTAAGAAAGAGTCTTGTCGGTATAAAGAAATCTTAACCGCTTTGTAGACTAAGATAATGCTGACCTATAAAGTCAAATTAATCGCAAGGAAATCTGAACTTTATAATGCGAGAGCGTAATCTAGAGGAACTGACAAGTGACGTTAGCTTCAGAGATGTCTCAAAGGGAAAAGTTTTAATTAATTCCGTGCGTGTGGTGAAGCTTGAAGTTGGATAAACAGAGGCGGAGTTGGTAAACAGAGCGCCCAGTAGTAGCAAAACGGTATTACAGCTAACTTGGCACCCTCGCCCCATGAAGTGAGGCAGACCAACTTTCTGAAGAAATCTTCGTTTGACGCTTGGCTCGACTGGGGGAAACCACGGTAAGACTGCACGAGATCAAGCGGTGGTGGGTTTCATCCTATGCGGGTCGGCTATTTTGAATTCATTTAAGTTTGATTTTTATAAGTTACTTTGGATAGGTTGCGTTTTCTGTTAGGTTAGGTTCGGTTTAGTTAAGGGTAAGCTAAGGGTAGGTTATATAATGTTGTTTTACGATGGGTTGTGTTGTCCTGGAGAATTTGAATCGTGTTCATCGGGTGGTCGTAGGAATGTCCTGGAGAAGTGCTGGAGAATTCCAGGAGAATTTCTGGAGAAATCCTGGTATAAGTTGCTTTGGATAGGTTGCGTTTTGTGTTAGGTTAGGTTAGGTTCGGTTAGGTTCAGTTAGGTTAGGTTAGGTTAGGTTAGGTTAGGTTGGCGTCTTCGGTAAAAATACGTCCTTCGAGAACTCCGTTACGCACGGCGTCGATTTTCTATCATCGTGCCCAACGTCATACGAAGGGTGGTATGCTTCATCTGGCGTGACGAATGGAGTAATTGTTGGGATGCCACGGAGAAACCGGGGAAGCCCCCGGAGGAAAACTCCGTGTTGCCTAGACCACGGCCTTGCCCAACACAAGTTATAAATTCGGGCACCGACGGGAATCGAACCCGAGACCCCAGGATTACAAGGCCAGCGTTCTAACCGCTAGACCACCGTATGTGTGATCTACAATTAATTTAATTAATTTACCTGCTCTGGGTTCCCTAAATCGTGTCCCGTATGATGAAACAAATAAAGTCCAGCGATGGTTCAATTCAAGACAATAAGATCACATGTGCCACAACGTATCATCAGTTACATTTACTGAAATGTTTACAGCCGGGATTCTGAAAGTTGATCTGGAATTCTTTACAGACACAAACTGTCATTGTAGTGGCAGTGAACCGTTTTCCATTTCTCCGACAGCTATGACGTGAGGTTTCGAAGGTCAGAACATTAAGGTCACAAATCAAAAGATGTCACTTACGAAGGACCTAAGCTTCCCTGGCGTAACGCTGGCCTTGTAATCCTGGGGTGTCGGGTTCGAATTTATAACTTGTGTTGGGCAATGCCGTGGTCTAGGCAACACGGAGTTTTCCTCCGTGGCATCCCAATAATTACTCCATTCACACACAGAAGAAGGCAATGGCAAACCACTTCTGGATCATCTGCCAAGAACGTATATGAACAGGTCCCAGTCCGAGAAAAGGATGGAAGGATCCTGTGCATATGGACCTGTCGTCAGACAGAACACTACAAAAAAAACTGTTCTAAATAAAGTTACTTGGGACATAGCGGGTTGAAATAAGTTGCCGTATCGATTTCACGTGTTCTGAAACTCCGTTTTCGTCCCTGTTTTGACGATATAATATGCAGCATGTCGTCAATAATAGGCCGATGTCTGAACGTAAACGCCTGAGTGTATTCAAGTGGAGGAGAGATTCCATTTTGTTGGTTACCTTGAGACTTCAAAAAATGGCGTGGGATGGGACGTCACTACGAAGTCTGGGAGATATGTGTGAGTTGAATCTTGCGTGTCACAAGAAAAAAACAAAAGTCATTATTGTTTGCCCTTGCGAGTTTTCGATAAAGCTAATCTCACCTTGCTACGTATCATTTCCGTATTACTTCCACTTGTCTTCGATATATCGGCCGTCGATGATGTCATTCAGAATAGAATATTTCCTTTAATTGATAGTGACACCAAAGGCCGGTAATCCTCGAAGTGTAAATTATGTGAGTCTTCCGGCAAAAAGGCCGGACTTTTATTTAGATGTTCCCAGATTCGATCCCCAGTTTGATCCGTGTGGATTTCCTGTGCACAAACATTAGGCTTCGGGAATGTGGATTATTTGATTCTTCGGTTATCTTAATGCTGTTCTTCAATTTCATAGACCATGTAGCATCGAGTAGTACGATGATTGTGAATGATGAATTTGAAAGGATGTGGATAGAAGTACCCGGCGTCTGCCCGGAGGAACTGATAAAAGGTGTGAAAATCCTTTGTCATTACAGCACGTCTAGGGGCCTCTGGAAATACTGGAGAATGTGGAAAAGTCACGATGTCGTGATTGCTCCTGATGTTGACAGTTTTAGCCCCCCAGATTTTTAATATCGAATTTTAAACACAATGTATCACAAAGAATGAATGTAACATACACTAATGTCTAAGGGTATATCGGGCCTCATACTCGGAGTATTATAGTTTTAGTGGGTTAAAAGTTATTCACGAGTCATTTGTAGTTTACACACTTTATATAATTCGTATTTAATTCATTTTTGTACTGTTATTAAATCACATAATAAGGGAACTGCTGTCCATATGAGCTACTTTTTAAAGGGTTGTATTGTCAATCAATCTATTATTGTGTCCCGTAAGCCGGGTACCACGTGAAACAGTTTCTCTTCTAGTGTTGCGTTGTTGTAAAATGCAGTCTGAGCGGATTGCAACCCCACCCCATCATAATGTATCTTTGCGTTGACGAGTGCTGCTTGATGGATGGTTGGGAGAACTTTTGTTGTAAAATCCGGTCCTATAATTAGACCTGCATGTCCTTGCCCAAAGACATCATTTGGCACCTACACGGTTTCCCCTAGCGTCTCTAATCTTTGAACACGTTTCTTCAGTTCCACTTGCCAAAAAGTACTTGCACATTTCCGTTAACCTCTTTTTCGAGTACAGGCAGTCCCCACTTTTACGACACAACGCGTTCATGGAAACCCAACGTAAATGCGATGGTCCTAAATTTTCCCATTCACAGAAATATTGTACAAGAAATTGAAAATACATTACGACAGTGAAATTCTACCGGAGTACACGACCCAACATCCCAGAAGACAGTCATCTTCATAACTCGCCGTTCAGTGTATAAAAACGTATTTCAATTCAAGATGTCGCGTCACACTTCTTGAGAATCATACGAGGCGCGTCCCAAAAGTAAGTTTCCCACTCGTCCCACAGCTAGCAAACCTTATATTGAGCGAAGCGACTGTGCGTACGTGATAGAGCAATGACGTAGCATGGCGCATGCACTAACGGCACTTCCCGCCTTCTCACAGTAGCATCGTTGCAGCTGTTGAAGATGGAGATTCTTATTCCAGCTCCCGCCGACTGTGAAGTGCGGTCAGTGATAACGCTAGGCCGCACACGGCTCAACGGACAGCGAGTCTCCTGCAGGAGTTCAGCTGGGAGGTGTTTAATCATTCACCCTACAGCCCGGACCTCGCTCCCAGTGATTTCCATCTTTTCCTACACCTCAAGAAATTCCTGTCCGGTCAGCGTCAGCGTCAGCGTTTTGAGAATGAAAGAGAGGCGGAGATGGTTGTCACACAGTGGTTCCAATCCCAGGCGGCAGACTTCTACGACACAGGTATTCAAAAGTTGGTCCCACGGTATGACAAATGTCTCAATTCCGGTGGCGAATATGTTGAAAAATAGCTAGACACTTGCTGTATCTGTTGCAATAAATATTTCCATGAAATTGTGTTTTGTTTCGGTAAACGGCCCCAGGGAAACTTACTTTAAGGACGAGCCTCGTACAATTGGCTCCACTCACCTCTCCTATACTTTATCGTTGTGGTATTTGTAAATCTTTTTATTTATTTCGTTTATATATTTTCTTGTTTCAGGCAAGGCGGGGGACAAGGAAGGTGGTCCAGAAGAAAAGAAGAATGATGGTGAGCTCTGGTGTAACGTAGAGGCACAGGCAGCGTTTCTTGGACCCAACTTGTGGGAGAAGACACTACCTTATGACGCCGACCTCAAGGTGCGTATCCATGTACTCATTCACGTATGATGGTTTATTTAAAGACGCTGCAAATAGCTCAGACTCCGCAGCTTCGAATGATAGGGTGTTTAATGAATAATCAGAAAGCATATAGAAGGAGGCGATTGTGACCTAATTTAAACTTCTGTCCGGGAATTCGTCTGGAGGCACTGAAGGAAACCACGAAAATCCTCAGTCATGATACCAGGCCTCCGGTCCGATATTTGAACCCAGGACCTCACGAATGCGAAGCTGGGTTGCTGACCATTCGGTCACTTGCCTGAAGGGACTGAGGAAAACTACAAAGAAACTCAGGATGGCCAGTCTCCGGGTCAAGACTTGAACCTGGGATGTTCCGAATAGGAAGGAGTGATAATGAATTCCCTGAGGTCAGCAAAGGGGCCCAACTGATTGGTTTACTCTTCTATTCATTCTTTTTACCTGATGAAAGTTAGAAAACTAATGGAGAACTCAAAGACAGACGATGTTTCTATACCACGTATTTGAACGACTGTGTGTGCCTGTGCAGATGGGTACTTCTTGTTCGAAGGTCGAGTGAGCTCTCCGCTCAGACAGACAGACAGAACAGTACCTTAAAATGAAAATATGCCCATATCCTTCTACATTCTTCATTTCTCACAATAACAAACTATAATACATAACCCATTTGCATTCAAAGGAGTTTTTAAAAACATGAAACAAAGAAAGGTCATTGACCTCATATTTACAGTTCAAAGAGTTTGCTTCCTTTTCGAAGAAATCGCTAGGAAAACCAGTTACGGAATTGTTGCGATATCAAACAGCAATGAACAATTTGTGATCTTCCTATTTGCACTGGAGACATTAAAACATGTTCTTTAATGAGTGCGGTATTAGGAGATACGAAATGGTGAAAGCATTGCGACTGAAATGTGAGGGGAGGTGGCAGGTATTTCTCCATTTTGAACGTAGAATGCGAATCTTGTAGCTGCATGATCGATACAGACTTATATAGAATGCAGAAAGGAGCGTGTTGAGGGCGGATACTTAGTTCCAAGTCTGAAGTTTTTCACTGATCATAGTCCAATTCGGACACGGGAAAAAAAAGAATCCTTTGTGTTCATGTCCTTAGTCACGCTACCAGCCAAGTGTTTTCCTGTATTCACATGAAATATGTACTGCCAGAAATTGGTGTGTCTTCGCTGTCACACAAGTGGTCAGGTGGTAGTTTGTGGTTGTACCGTATTTCTTGACTCCTGAGTTATTTAGCCCCACGTTTTAAACTGTAAACCTTACATGTTATTGAATGGCACGGTGGTTGCGACATAAGCGATCGTGGTTATAATTCCGCCACTTATCTGTAGGGGCTTAGGGAAACCATGAAAGACTTAGTGAAGATTTCCAGGTAGAGTTTTGTTCGTCTATTTATTAATTCTCAATTCTTGAGTTACTGTATTAACTACACTTCTTGAATTTTGTAGATCGTACAACATCAACAGGGTAGAATGGTTGTCATTAATTCATTTGACAAGAAGTTATCGTGGTCTATTTTAATTTACGAGTTCCACTTTTGCTCTGAAACACCGAGGAAAATCACGATAAAGCCGGTCTCCTGGCCGAAGTTAGAAGCCGAGACCTTCCGAATGCGAATTAGAAGTGTCAGTCCCTCATAGCAATTGTTTCCATGTTTCTGTTGGGAGGTTTATGACCTGAAGGTTAGTTAAAATGAATAAATGAATTCAGTCGGCTCATTACGAGTGAATGTACTGTAGAAACGTTTTTGGAAGAACGCAGTCAGTGGTATTGTCGTGGAGGTGGGCAAGAAACACTTAAATATTTATTACTTCCCTGCTTTAAATAACTGATTAATGATATGTGCGTACGCTTTACCTTGTTTCAAAAGGATAGTAGTGCATGCGTGTGTAATGCCTCTGTGTGTATGTCTGTTCCCGCTAATAACTCTGTGCAAGACCATGAACGGCCGCCATGTTCCTCTTCTACGTCCTACAGAAAATTAACCTTAGGAAGTTATATATTTTGCAAGCAAGTCATTGGCTACTTCCACTATTCTATGTGTATAAAACCATAAATTACCTGCTTTTATTGAAGTTACTGTAAGGTTGAGTTGAGAATTTCAAGTCGTGGAGTTTGCGTGAAGCATGCTACACAGATACTTGAAGTCCGACAGGTGGTAAGGCGTACATACAGCAAGTGATGGTTTGTTGGTTCACTTCGTACTTACAGTACCGTAATGACAATCAGAGTGTACGAGGTTTCTTGGCTTACGTATTTAACGACCCTCTATCACCCGAGACTCTGTTAAAATTCTGATAATGAAGAGTTTTGTTATTGTAAAGTGTTTTTAACCATAAGCTTTAGCACCAAGATGGAGACCAAAATATGGTTAGCTGCCATATGTATGTATTCGTAGCTACGAAGTTGCGATGGGACAGTAATGTAGTGTTTCTTTGTTTATTTAACTATGCTTATCCAGCTGCATCGAGTAGAATCCAGTGGAAGATTTGCACTGAATATATCAAGAAGTGATAGTGGAATATTTTGAGTAACGGTACTATCCTGGCATTTGCTGGGAGAAACTTAGAAAGCGCCAGAGAAGCTCCTAACGGAGATTAAAATGTTAGCAAGATTGCGTGCTTAATTTTCGTTGGAATACATATTGGAAGACCGGGATGAAGATGGGAAGATAACATTAAGCTTGATCTTAGGTAAGTGGGTTTTGATTGAATGAAACTGGTTGAGGAGATTTTTTTTTTTTGGTGTGATAAGACTATTACTAGCCCTTAACATTCGGTACTGTCAGGCTGTGTTACGAATTCTGTTAATGTGCTATAAGTGTGGCTGTGAGCCACTTGGCATCGACCGCAAAAAAGCAGTCGCCTCGATGGCTAGTAGCAGTGGTTAATGTTGAATGAAGCAGAGACGCCGGACGGTCTGTCTTCACTGCATCATTGAACCCCGACCCAACTTCCTGGAAGCACCAGCTTGTCGTCGTTTGGTACCCTGCATGTGGCTGTCGCCTGTTCCCTTTAAACTGCTTCCATTTTCTTTTTTCTCCAAACCATTTCCTCAATATTTTCCAAACAGTTCCGTGACAAATGTCAGTCACTTCAGTTCATCCACCGATATTACCCTTTTGTTTCCTGCATCCAAAACTTTTGTTTAACAAAGGCCAAGGTACATCGAAGGTAGTGGATCAATTCCGTAATTTATTAAGAGCGACTCTGATATACATAGATTTGAACTGAATGGAACGTATCAGATACTTCTTTTCTTGTCTGTATTACTTTATTAAACCGAAACGTGAACTGCTAGGGAGAATGCAGGATGAAATAATAACAGGAAGATGCCTAATAACTTCTCTCTTGATATGAACGTATGGAACAAACAGGTTTTATAAGTTTATACCAGAAGTGTAAGGATTAAATTGAACTGTGATTCATGTAGGCATGTCAGTCGATTTATAATCCAAGAGTCATTTAAAATTGTATAAGGTTAAACACGCTGGAAAGAAACCAGAAAGACACAACTTCTTGATTAAGTATATAAAGAACCTCAGTGTACGAGTACACGGAATTTGGACATGCACCCTTCAAGGTGAAGTTGTACGCCTGCAGAAACTTGTTTAGATTATATGAGCTACACATGAGTAGGAGAAGTGGTCAGTCTATAAGGCGTTGCAATTGCAGGAATGGAATGGAACAGTTTAAGGCAATATTTTATCACCTACAGGCACAACACTCCAGAGAGTGTGTTGAGAGAATTTCTCCACTGCATTTCGTTAAATATTATGTCGTGTAGAACACTGTGTCATCTGCTATATATGTAATTTTTGTACGATTCTTTTTTTCGAAAAAGAAACCATAAACTTTGATTTTATACAAATCGTAATTAAATTCGCTGTACAACCTTTAGCATAGACCTTCCAAGCAAGTTTAACTCGGGAACGAGAAGGGTAATAAACAGTATAATCTGCTTGAACATTTATTGTTTCCTGTTCATGGAGTTCTGTTAAATATCGATACTGACCTTCCTGTTATTTATCTGTCAAGGAAATTGTTTTCATAAATCGATAACGAATTAAATACGACAATCGACATAACAGCATATGAGTAGAATACTTAAGTGGAATAATTGGAAGAGAATAACAAACAAGCAAAGACCGAAAGAAAGAGATGAAAGTAGTTAAAACAAGGGAAGGAAGAATATATGTACTATTCAGTAACGGTGTAGTGTACATTGATATTTACGATTTTGATAATAAATATGTATATGGCGTACAATATTTTTTTCATCTAAAAGTTAGGTTAGGTTGACGAAATCCTGCCTGAAACTAAAAATATTAAGGTCCCTTGTCATATCATCTTAAACCTGTTTTGTCTGTAATAACCTAAGATAAAAGTTATTGGAACAGGCGGTCACATACATTCTTTTTCGTGTCTCGCTGGCAAATTCGGAAGTTGCAGAGGTTTAGCCTCATCCCTGACCAAGGCCTTGGTCTTGAACACTCAGTGTAGCCCGGTCTTAAAATAATCCGTAACTCAGCTTATCCGCGTAGGATGTGCTCCGGAAATAGGTTTTGAGTAAACATGCAGCGAACCTTTACACCATTTCGTGGCCCTTGCCAAAGTAATAACGAACTTAGCGTCTCAGCGTTCAGCATTTCTCCACTATTAAAAGATTTGAAATGCTTTAGATTATCCTGTGACGAGATTGTAGTGGCATGTGGCATGTGTGGGTGACATAGAAATGGTTACAAAATCATAGTCACAATACCTGAAGACAAGAGACCACGTGGTAGACGTAGAAGTACGTGAGAAAATAATATTATTACTGTTTTAACATTAATTAGATTTATGTGAATTGAAAGTGCTTAATAAATTCATATGCAGTTAAAACTGTTATTATTATTATTATTATTAATATTATTGCACAATCAATTTTTCAAGGACTGTTTAGAAGAAAGAAAGTGCATATTGTATTGGATAAATATGATAATTGGTTAGTTTTCACATTTATTATTTACCACAATTTCTTAACAATGTTGTTTGTGTCTGTTTTGTATGCAGTATGTTGATTTGGATGAGTTTTTGTCTGAGAATGGTATTCCTATGGATGGTCTGCCCCAGTCAACAGTCCAACAGCAACAGGTGATAAAACAAAGTTCGCCCTTACCAGAGGCAGCTAGAGGTCTGCCCCAGCCTCACTCTCTTCCTCATCCTGCACAGACACAACAACAGAGGGCTGGAGACCCTCCGGGTCCCCCCGTGCTCGAGTTGGTGACCACAAAGAGAGAGCGGTCCCCTACGCCAAGCGAGCCGCTCTCTCCCGATACTCTCAACCCACCGTCACCTGCAGACTCAAGTGAGGATAATTTGTCATTCAGTTCACATTGTGCATTATTTAAGCACCTAATTTATGCATTTTGTCTCGTGTGTTTAAGCTCTGAAATTGAGAAAGATTTTTCTCAACTTCTTAATTGTAACGTTATTAGATATAGAAGAAATTGTGTTATGTGATGGAGATCTTGCTTCACACTTACTATTATTATGGGTAGATGTATATGAAGGTCTATCAAATAAAATCATAAGTGACATGAAGGTCTATAAAAATCTGATTTAAAAATTCTGTTAAGATAATTGCCCAGGAAATACAAAGTAATGTAAGAAACGAACTGTAATAACAACAATGTTAAACCCTTTTTGTTTGCCTAGTAAAATTCATCAAAAGGAAAAATCTAACAGAAAATTACAGAGATCTTTGAAGTTGAAGATTTCTGTCTTCTGGGTTTTTGCGCTGTGTAGTCTGGTCGATGTTAACATTGACCAGACTACACAGCGCAAAAACCCAGAAGACAGAAATCTTCATACTCACCGCTGTGAGAACCTCAAATCTTACATCTTTGAAGTTGGAAAATTTAACAGACATAAATTATTTTGAAGATATCCGTCTTTTGGGTTATTGCGCTGTGTAGTCTGACATATCCTTGTTCTTAATTTTTAATTGTAGTGTCCAATATGGACTGTGTCGTTTCTTAAATTTTGGTAACACACAAAGTCATATATTGATGCACTGTAAATAGAGATGTTTAGACATGCTAGCAATAATTTAATTTGTAGATTAATATTTGTGCTGTACAATATGAAACAGATGGGGTTCAGGTTATCAGCAAACTCGCTGCTCTTTTGCAGTTCAGGTAGTCAGAGAAGTTTGAGAACCAGATTTTTACTATACAAAACTACTACTGCATTTGAAGTATATGAAACTGGTTGATTTTAACAAGCTATTAATGAAACAATATTGCATTGATTAAAAAATCATTTCAAATATGCACTTTATGCTTCGGAGCCAGTACAAGTTAAGTATTAAATCAGAGGACAGATGTTGCTTTTCTCTTTTAGAAACCTTTCTTTGTTGTCACGAAGCTTATTCCTTTACGTATTGTACTTATTTGTTGTACCTTTGCTTCACCTTAGACTTACAGGCTTACATAGATTATGGTATTTGTGTTTTAGCATTATCGCTAGCGTCATCTGGACGGGATTTCGATCCTCGAACACGAGCTTTCTCTGATGAGGAGCTGAAGCCTCAGCCAATGATCAAGAAATCCAGAAAACAGGTACGGTATTAAGTTTCATATAAGCTCATTTATGTGTATCACCAACCATAATTCTGTTGGTACAGAATTTCTCAAGTATAAATTTCCAGGGCTCTGTTCATAAGCAGTAACGTCTGCTGTATCGATGTTCATGAACAATAAAGATTGCTGTGATACATTAATTTTTAAGAAATCTTTCAGTATGAATATTTTGGTATTTAGCAGCACAAGTTACTCTTAAGTACTGAGTTCATTCATGGTATATTGAAAGAAAAGATTTCTAAGTTTGAAATAACACCTAACTTGCTTCTAATTGTTTCTGAGATTTTGTACTATTAATTAAAATAATTGTTATGTGCCTTGAGATTTGTGCTGCAGATAATCAAAGTACATGTTATTCAGACTGTAGGGTCAGCATCACTTATGTCAAAGTCTGTCATGTATGATTTTGAGCCAGTTCTGTCAGCCTTCATCCTCTTCCCAAAGAACCATCAGAATATTATATTTCCATTTTTTTCAGTCTTTTAGTTGGCTGTTTTACGTGAGGTTTCCCAACCAAAATTCTGTATCTATTCTTTGCCTCCCCCTCCTAGTGTTATGTTCAACCCATAGGCATCTCCTAACTTTCACTATCCTAATGACTACTATTCGTCCTGTATAAGTCATTCTCATACATTATCCTTCATAGTTCCAATTATTTTCCTAAGAACCATATTCCACAGTCATACAGACAATTAACAAAACAAGATACGAGGAGCCTATGGATGCATTAAAAGTACTACTCTGTAACGTTTAAGGAGTTAAAAAATTATGATATATTTAAATTAGAGAGGAGTTAATTACAGCCTTTCACTTCTATAAGAGTTTAGGCTCAATTTAATATATAATTACACATTCATAATGATCTACAGGACTATATGGTTCTGTAACACAGAGACTAAAATCTAAACTTTTACTACCATGAAAGTAAAATCAGATTCAATATTCTCACTATGAGTTAATTTCACACACATTATTTAAAGAGCAAAAAATGTTGAACTGTTTGCATTCTCTTCTAGGTACACAGGTTTCATATTAGATTTGTTAATATATTTTTTATAACCTGTAACTTGTTATTAATTTTATCAGTTTGTTCCGGATGATTTGAAGGACGAAAAGTATTGGGCCCGCCGCCGCAAGAACAACATGGCTGCGAAGCGGTCAAGAGATGCTCGTCGTGTGAAGGAGAACCAGATAGCATTACGAGCTGGCTTCCTTGAGAAAGAGGTAATTATACAATTACATACCTGGTTGTTCTACTAGAGTTTAGTGTAGAGTCTAAAATTTTGTGTGGTTGTGTATCTTCAAAAAATATGAAACTGAATTAGTTTAATGCTAAATAGCAACATGGCAGTCACACAGAATTTTCTCTCTTGTACTTATTCAATAACCAATTGGTTAATTAAGTTTTGCATGAATTTTCTTACAGCAAAACTGTCCTATGAAAAAATCACTCAAATACACCAGTTTGTGCTTTCAGAATGTTGACAGCTCATTTCACTATCCCCCTCCTCCTTGCACAGCAATCTAGAATTCAGGAAACTCTTGAGTTACCTACCTTGCAGCCTTAACCACCATTTCCTATCAGTTTTTAT
>NW_019060268.1:1639-19433 GCF_000696155.1 Zootermopsis nevadensis
ACTTCTCAAGACTTGTGACGAGTGACTTCTCAAGACTTTGGTCAAGTGACTTCTCAAAACTTGGGACAAGTGACTTCCCAAAACTTGGGACGACTGACTTCTCAAGACTCGGGACTTGTTTCTTTTCGCGACTTGGGATTTTCGACATTTCGCTACTTGGGACATGCGAACTTTCGAGACTTAGGACTTTTCGAGACTTAGGACTTGCCGGTTGGTGGACACACATAGGTACGCAGCAAACATGAGAGATAGAAGCCAAGTCCGGCGGAGACAGTTAGAGGCATTCACCAAGTTTTTCAGGCATTTCTTGGTGAGATTTTAGAAATTTTTTACAAATTTTCGAATATTCAAAAAATCCTGGAAATTGTCATAAAAGCGCACAGAACCAAATTTTTTTAGAAATTTGAAAAAAATTTAATGTGAAATTTTGCAATTTTTTTGGTTTGTTGCGCTTTTTGGACAATTTGCAACATTTTTTAAAGAGCGCTGGTTCACTGTTTGGCTAGTAAATAAGTCGGCATAGTCGCTAGTTGCAGTGCCAGCCGGAACTATTCGGTTTGATTGGTCTTTTCCGAGTTAATGACTGTTCTCGTTCCATCATTCGGTTGGCAGTGACTGTTCCGCTGTGTGGAATCGTAGGCTATCGCTTTTCTTGACGAATATCAGCTCCTGGCTGCAGTCCAAATAGCAGCACGTCAGGTCGATTGCCCGTGTGTTCCTCAGACCAAATCATCTAACTTTCGGCAGAATGAACTTGCCAGGTTATCATGTTTTCCGTTACTCCATACTACCTTATCTTCCAATTTCTCGTTTTCGATTTTCCTTCCTCTGATAATATTGCATTACATGTCTCTTTTTAATTAATCATCCGTTTTATTTTATATTTGTTGTTTAATTTTTTTTCCTTTAAATTTTTCCTGCAATAAGCTCTGTCGCTCACTTCCGGAAATCTGTCGACGTAATTTCGAGGTCCAGTATTGTCACCTAGTTCTTCTGTCCGATTGTTCTCATTGCAAAGTGGCGTTTATAAATAAACGTCTACATTCTTCAGTCACATTCGTTCATATGTGTTTGAAAGGACTTCAAATCGCTTCGGTGAAATTTCTGGGGGGGAACTTACAGGTAAAATATGGCGTCTCTGGCACTCACCAAATGAAGAAGTCAATGCGGTAAAGTTGCCAATTAAAGCCGTATTTAAGACGATGTAACTTGTATCCCAATTATCCGGGTTGGTCGGATAATCGAAACCCAAGATAATCTGAAAAAAACTTTAGGAAAACACAAAAATTTAACAAATACGTAATTTTATTTAACACACAAACACTAAATTAATTTTTAAAGACTTGCTAATAACATACATGATTTCAAATAAAATTTAATGTAGTACATACTAAGTATTTAAAAAAGATATTCCTACAGGTATTAATGAAATTTTCGTAAATTTTAAGTTTCAGCAAGAATTAATATGTGTTAATACGTAAAATAGTGTCATAGTAATTATTTTTTTTCTTTTTAAACGTTATAATGTTTACGACAGATTTTATAAATTAATTTGTATTTCTTTAAACCAAATACACCCCTATAACGATAAGTATACAAACGAACTGTTTACACTATAAATTACACTAGAGGCAAATTTCTTGGATGAGATTAGTTTCTTTGGAGAATGGTATTTTGTGCAATCTGTTCACAAAGAAATTGAATTCAGCTTGTTTGTGAGAGTTGGGATGTTTTTTTTTTTTCCAGTTAGACCGCTGTTAACCTGATCCCGAATAATCAGGATTCTACCGTAGTTCTTAAACTATTATGATTTACCGCAAAGTATAAAGACTGTCACTTTACAGTTATTGCCGAGATGCAGGGCACCATGATGTGTGAAGGGGCCTGCCTTGTAATTGAATCAAGATACCCTGTAATGGTAAGGTGGACTGCAACATTGCCGACCTGGACAGCCGTCTCAACTATTTGCAAAATGTTATTTATTCATGTGCGACAGATAAATGAATACTTGTGCAACATGTGAATTGTAAAGGGCGGGACACAATGTGTAGACGCAGAAACCGACACAATTTTTTTAATGGTGATTTGCTCACAGAAGCAGATTATTGGCTGGGCCTGACACACTCTCTGATATGTCTCTGAACTCTGCCAACTGGTGCGTGCGCAACGTTCTACTCTTGCGATAACCATCGATCAGTTACAAGACGCAGCCTCCTCACTTCAAACGCAATATAAAGAAATGACAAGTACGTTCCATATGCTAACTCCGCATAGCTGTGTGGTACAGGAACTGAGGACGATTCTTAACGTAATTTCCCTGCTAAGGGAAATTACGTTATGGAAACGGATGAGATTAAAAACGTGAAAAATTACATGAGACGCGTGTCCATTGCGTGTATTTTCTGAGACTCAAGCAAACTGCAACAGTTAGAGCCTCACAACAGTGACTTAGAATCACATTGTCGGAACAATTATCTTGGCCTCAGCTGCCATTGTTACATTCGAGTAACAGTGGTCATTCCACAACGCCTTTCAGCCGTGTTTATGAAGGAAGCTATCGTCTGACGTCATCGCCCGTGATGTGGTGTGTGAATAGCACTTTTTGGAATTTTAGTGTACTTCAGACTGCGTTTTTCTAATCTTGTATCCTGCAGTAATAGTACTGAAAGTGGGATGACATTGCTAACCTAACCTAACCTAACGTAACCTAATCTACCCTACCCTAACCTAATCTAACCTAACCTAACGTAATCTAACCTAACCTAATCTAACCTCACCTAACGTAACCTAATCTAACCTAAGCTAACCTAACCTGACGTAATCTAACGTAACCTAACCTAACCTAATCTAACCTAACGTAACCTAACCTAACGTAACCTAACCTAACGTAACCTAATCTAACCTAACCTAATCTAACCTAACGTAACCTAACCTAACCGCAGGTATGATTTTTTCTCTTTCAGAGAACGAACTGTCACAAACTTTATATACAGTGTCGCGTGTTTGCCTTTTTGTTTCTTGAGCGATTTTCTAGGAAAATTATTTATTTGTTTTATTCGGGATGAAATGGCTCTCTGGAAACTGTTCTTTGCGTTGGAGGGTCCCGTTACTCGCCATTATCCGTTGCTGTTCCAAGCCTAGGTTTGGGGGAGGGGTGATATTCGGATTCTCTGAAGCAGTGTTCAGAGGCAATTTGAAATACTTTCCCTAAATTGTTATTTGGAATAAGTGATAAACATTAAAGTTATTACTTCGTCTCTTGTCGTAAGACTGATTCTTTAATAGCGCTTCAAGCTTTATCTTCTTTGAACTGCTGTTAAAGAACTATGCGAAACTTTTGTGAAAATTGAGTTTAGGAGCGTAGCCAGTATGCGGGTTATGGTTTTATTGCTAGCTAGAGCCCCCAATTTCTCTTTTGTTATCGTAAAGTTCTTTTTATTTATAGATCTGAAGAGAAATCGAGAAAATGAAATGAACCAAATTTCGACTAATCTTCAATCTCAGTAAAAGTGTTATTATCTTCCTCTAGCCTGTGTGTCATTCCGTTTCCAAAGTTTATGACGTCTTCCCAGTTTCTTGCTGGGTTTTGTGTTGTGAAATAGCTACAGCTTGAATGCTGCCTGCTGCTTTGAAGAGCGGAGCAGCGCTGGGCGCAGGTGCCCTCGTCCTCCAGTCTGAAAAGTCATCAGTGTGTACAGACTTTTGATTTTAACACGAATTTAAATCACGAACAAACTAAAAGTCGAAGCAAAAGACTGCAAACCGCGTGGCAAATGGCAGTTCCTTCGAAGAGGAACTTGACAGTCTTTTTACACAGCGAATTCTAATGGTATGACTTTTATTAGAATAGAAGAAGGTTGGACGTTGTTGACCAAACGGTGTGGTGAAGTCGGTTCATCACAGGCTATTTGGGTCCTAATTCAACAGCTGCAGTAAATAATCTATGTCCTCTCGTTTAAATTTATAGATTTAATGTTAACCTTAATAACTTCGTACGCTTTCAGTATTGTTCTTATATCACTCGTACTTAGACTAGATCTGCTGGTAATAGAAATCTGTACAGAAGAAAAATGTTAAGACAGATGTGTCAGCTTATCTGTAATTAAAATTTAACTTTTATATAACTTACCAATCGTGGCGCAAACTTGAGCGTTGTGGATCAGCGTTTCTTTGACGGTAGGATTCCCCGACTCTTTCATACAGAATCCGCTGTCCGGAAATGCTGCAACTTATAAATTCCGATAACCTGGCTGTTTAAGTAGAATAATCTAGAGAAAACAGGCGCTGGAAGGAATGTGGGAAGCTGTTTGCTGAATCCTGTGCCAGCAGATCTCATGGCGCTGTTTGATTATGCCAAACACAATTTAGTTCGGTGAGTTTATTGTCAAAACAATATGAAACAACATTTAATGTTGATGTTCATGAAGATAATTCTATCACCAAGTTGTGGCTATCTTCTGGGTTGTAGCGCCGTGTAGTCTGTTAGAAGAGAACTGACGTTTCAGAGGTCTCTGAAACGCTGGTAAACTTCTAACAGACTAAAACCCCAGAAGATAGCCAAATTCTGACTCATCCATTTCGACCACGGGTGCAGTTCAAGACACGTTTTTCTTTCACGGGTGTTCAGGAGCGTGTTGGAACAGAAATCAAAGTGACGCCGACGTCCGTGCTGTGGCGTACAAACCTAGACCAAGTTGGAGCAACTGAGTGCAAAAATTTAAAAAAAAAAACAGCCAGCAACCCAAACCACCTGTTGCCATCTATCGAAGGAAAAGTAATTCACACCCGATTTGTGCAGATGAGAGCCCTTGGAAATCAAAGAAACGCTATATTAGACGCCAAGGAAAAATTATACGCAAATATATTTTAATCGACGAGCTGGGCCATGAGGGTTCAGTTCCCGACAGGGGCGACAAATGTTCCTTCAACCCACCGCAGTGAAGCTACTTTCCACTTATCACCACATTTTATTCAATTGTAGCGATCAACCTAATGTCTGGTATTATAATCTGAAAGATAAATATAGCTAATATGGAATCCCGGGGTTCGACACGGTCCTGGATCGGCACCATCCGCTCCGTAAGCGAACAACCCTTTTCCTCGATAACGTTACTCAGTTGTTAATGTTGTCCTCACACATTTTACTCGAACTTCCAGGCGATGGTCTTTCAAGGGATTTGCCCAAAATTATGTATGCATTACTTGTTTACTGTATTCTCGCTACAGGTCTGGTCCTCCGTTGTTAACGTCTTCAATATGCGAACAATCATCTGTTTGTCACGAAACCCCCATATTGGCCCTTACGTGACACCCCAAGTTAAACACACGAACCTTCCCTCTTAAGTCCACGTGCTTCTGTTGGCTGAAATTGAACACACAGCAGGGATACCACTTTTGAGAGCCTCCATTGTTTTATGAACCGGTGAGCCTGTTGGAGGCACATGCACGGAGCGGACCACACGGAGGTCTGTTCCATCCGACCGTCTCCAGGTCCTGATGCGTTCCAGGATTCCAGGACGTCTATCCCCAGGCTGAAACTGTTTACACTGTCACGGAACAATAGCTCCAATTAGCAATGCTTATGTAGACAACGAGAGGGTGCATTGTCCTTCGAGTTCCTTCTGCATGAGGGTAGGAGCCCCTCGAATGGGGGAGGTGACTCAGAGGCCCCAGGGGAATTACTGAATTCAGTACCATGTGTTCTAAAAGTAACGCTCTGAAGCGTCATCCATAGTGGTTTTGTGTAACTAAAACCGACCATTACAGATTATTAACCTGATCCCTTTCGTGACGTAATTTAAACAAGAAGTTGATTATAATATAATCCTTGGAAGTCTGTTATTTTCCGTATGACGAAATTTAGAGAATTATAACTTCGCGCCTTGTTTTATTTTGACAAAATGCGTGAAAATTGGCACTCGGGCTGGGAGGGAAAACGGTGCATGTTGGGGATCGTTGTTCAGAACTTAAAGAGGTACAGCGAAACTGGACAGATGACATCTACAGTCAGTATGACGATCTGAATAATTTGTCCTCCCCATCTAATTATTTTAAGGGAAATGTCATCAGGAGCAATGAGCTGGACTGTGAATGTGCTTCGTTGCCCGGTTCCTTAAATCCGATTTAAACGATCCATTTCCTTTGGATCAGGTAAAGGAAGGGTTGGGATGGAAGTTCTCCCATTGGAAATGCCTGAATATCACGTCGTTTTCAAAATGATAATTTATATCAAAAATTAGACGACGTTGTTGGTTTAGTTAAAGGTGAGATGCAATTGTTTGTAGACTAAGATCTTTTTAAAGGAAGAAATGTCTTTACTTAGCCAAAAATAGAACGATGGAAATTGCCTTGCAAGAAACAAGTTAACAAAGACAAACGAAACAGATCTTGGAAGTGACCCACAGCCCACTTTCATGACGAAGTAAAGAATTCTACCACGACTGGGTTTTGACGGGGAGGATAGGAGCTGATCTAAGTACGTGAGGGAGAATACGGGAAAGACAGGTCGAACCACCGAGCGGGGGATACCAGACCGATCGTGAAAGAAGTAACGGAGGAACAGCAGATCCTCGGCCTCGGTGGGGGTCAGCTTGTTCACCAGAAGACCCCGGTCTTCCGTACTCATTCGTTTGCAGACGTACGCGTGCCTGAAGTGAAGAGGTCACTTTGGACGCCCAGACGTATGTGGGAATATAATATTAAAGTGGATTCCAGACAGTAGGTTATGAAGGTGTCTAAGGATTGATTTTGTTGTGGCATGACACGTGAAACTGGGCAATATTTTACTTAGATGAGTAAGCATCTTGTGTTTATGAAAGATTAGAAAAATGAGTTGTTGTTTTTAACTTCTAGTCTTCACGTTTTATGTTAAGACTAGAGCAACGCGCTCCTTTTGGAGCGTTTTCTTTAGAGTCGTTCTTTTTCGATAATTTCGCGTTTTTCCTCTCGGAGCTCCTTTCGTATATCAAGGTCATTCGGTGAGGTTGGTTGCGTTTTAAAATCTTGAGTAAGAATCTAAACTAACCCCTCCGAATGGAGGGTTGAAAACACTTGAACAACCCCACTAGCAGGGTCTGAGCTTATCAACACCCTCTGGTGGGTGACGCGGATTCCTCAAAGCATTTGCACAACTATCGAAGTGATATTTTCACCTTTCTTATATTGTCAGTCCGGCAGTGGCAAGAACTTATGTTTCCTCACCGCGTTTAGAACATCTCTAGCGCTCAATTACACACCTGTCAGGTACAGAGGGCTCCTTCCCAGAAGGTAAGACGGCTGAAGCGTGCAGCTGGACAGTCACATCCATCGAGTCATGAAGTGAAGGTTTTCTTCAGCTGTTTCTCGACACTCCTTCACGTCTTCATACCGCGCTGCTTTCTAAAGCACAGGAAAACATTGTAATTATTACTAATTTTCTTGTCACGCTTTCGTATATCTTAATATTTTATTTTTTAAAGTTCTCATTTGCATTGTGGTTGTCCATTGAAGGTTCCTTGTTAGGGGTAAGACAATAAAGTCTGCACAAAAGTTCAAATTCTGAGAACGTGTGTGTGCAATTCAAGATTGTAATTAAGAATTGCTCCGAATACATCTACAAAGCGATAATCGCCACACCCTGTACGATGTGATATTCCATTAAAGGTTAATAATCTGCCGACCGAAATTCACGTAGGGCCAGCCGAACCGAAGACGGCGGTCTGATTTTTATGTCAGGAAAACGTAATACCATGTGTGTGTGTGCGTGCATGTGGACTTTCAATATGGCTGACTGCACACATGAAAGTTGATTACGCTCCCTGCACCTGACCATAATTCCTGTCTCGATCACGCCTGAAGCCGTACGAACGTCCGTAGGGACACATCCAATTTCGCAAACTGCAAATTATTTAGCGAATTTGGTATGCAGATATTTTATAAAATTTACTCGTCGTCTCCCTGCTACTTCGAGGACACTGTGTGATGCGGAATTCTGAGGTAGCAGCTCGTCCCGACTTTAAAGCTGTAATTACACAACAGTTCATAAACTGCTTCCTGGATCAGGACATAAAGACTCATAATACAATAACACTGCCAGCCGTTGTTCTGAGCGAAGGCGATAACTGACAAACGTTTCAAGGGAATTATTTTTGTTTGACAGTGACGGAGCAGGTGAAGACCAGAGGATATTTCATGAATAATGGATGGATCGTAAGTTATTTAATGAAGCTGCGAAAACCTCAGCATTTATTTAGTGTCGAATTATATGACTGGGTAATCGTATTCCGTGAACTTGCAAATTGTCCGGGCAGAATAGCTTTGCTCCGTGGTAAAAACCTTTATCATTACGTCAGGAGGTGAAACATCGGTTGGTGATGAAAGAGCTAGGCTGACAGTGTTCGCCAGCCACAGTCATTTACCCCCCTCCTTTTTTGCACTCCGTGATTTGACAATACTGCAGTTTTGGAACTATTCCCAGTCATTGTTCGCTGTTGTCAGTCTGGCATGTACACAGCGCCAAATTCCGTATAAATATTCCACCTATTTTCTTCCTAGTCAAGTGTTGGTATCACTGTTAAGGGTCATATATATCACCAGCTGATAACAAGAGAACAAGAAATCTTGATCTGTTATTGTTCATCGTTTCTCGTTAATTTTTAACTCTCTTGCTCCAACGATCATGTAATTCGACATATTGATAACTCTCTCGATCCAACGATCATGTAATTCGACATATTGAAAGGAAAGTGGGAAAATATGAATTATTTATGGAATATTCTTGTATTGTCGGTATATTTCCAACTGCTGTTTTAAACTTTTATCGGATTCGGTAAGCAAACGTTCATCGGCTTTTCTTAATGTTAATTTCTTAAGTTTTCCTCACGTCTTACTTCAGAAACCTGGCAAGGATACACGGATAAAATTACACGAGACAACAGGAACTTTATGGCTCTGAAATGTTGTAATCAGAGACATAATTCCATGTCGCTGGAATGAGGTACGTGACGTTTGGCGGCCTAGGGGTTATTCCACTGGAGAAAACTGAATTAGGAGACAATAAACCAGAGATAGGGGTACGAAACATAAGCGGATTCACGACATTGAAGCAGGATTATTGCAAAAAGACGAGCGTGAGAAGCTATTAAGGTACGCAACAGAAACTTTCTGAGATGTTTGGAATATGTGAATCACTGGTGTTAATTACTAAGCCCCAAAGAGATAAAACAAGCAACTACGTGATGAATATCAGTTTACCATCGCTTAATTTGTTATCGTACATTTTCCCGAGGGAGTTATGTGGATTATGCGTTATGGTCTATTCAAATTAAGAAATATCTCCGAAAGTGTAAAATCTTGTGTGACGAAAGCAACTTCAATGGGATCCGAACCAAGGGTTTCGGTGTTCGAGACCTGTACAAAACGTTCTGCTGATTTCTAATCACATTTCGCCGGAACTATCAGCTCTGTTAAATATTAATCGTTCTTAAGGCATTTCACGAACAGAGCGACTGCATGCAGGAAAAATATCGTTGCTTGGAAGGCACTGTATCTGACGTGGGTTCCTTGAAATCTGAACGGCGTGAGACAGCGTCTTATAAAAAAATATGATACTTTTGCCAGGGTTAGAATTTTTTAGAGCGAAGCGCGAACTCTGCATTCAGTTTTTTTTTTTATTATTTTCGATGCCTGATTAAACCTGTAAAATGTTCTAAGCTATGTATATACGATATTCCGAATTTCGTTATAAGATATGTTCAGATTCCAGCAGTTGCTAATCTGTTGGGGGGTCAGAATCTTTGATATTTATGTCTGACAGCGGGAATGTGTATCGGAGACAATTTTTCGATGGCAGTGGAAAATTTAAGAAGAGCAAGAACAATTTTATTAAATTCTCACACATCGTATTTATTTAATTTTCCTAAATTTTAAATTTATGTTTATACAATTTGCATATTATTTTAAGGCTAAAGTGATGGTTTTGCTGGTTCTGCTAAATTTCAGGTAAAATTTTCTGTATAATACGCGGGTTGCAACTTTTCTACATGTGTCCCATTGTCCTGGCATCGGCGATTTATACGAATACACCACAGACTGTAAATTACCTATCTACATGAAGCAGAGTCCTTGAGAAGCTGACTGTACGCTCAGTTGATCAAGAGGATCCCGCCTTTCACTGAGCCAAAGGTTCATTACCGTGTTCGGTTCCTGTCTTGGCCCAGATGAATAAAATATAATTATTCATTTTTACTTTCTCAGGATTTGTGCCCCGATGGTACCTGGTTCACATCCCTACTCTGTTATCGGTAATCCTCTCCATAACACCTCACATTTTATTATTTTATTTGTAGTGTTCTGTCTGACGACAGGTCCATATATTATGAACAGGATCCTTCCAACCTCTTCAGGTTGTCATGGACCTGCTCATACATATATACATTCTTGGCAGAGATGATCAGAAGTGGTTTGCCATTGCCTTCTTCTGTGTGTGAGTGGAGTAATTGTTGGGATGCCACGGAGAAACCGGGGAAGCCCCCGGAGGAAAACTCCGTGCGTTCTGACCGCTAGACCACCGTGGCGGTGAAATAGCGTTATTAAATGGCCTTAAATAACCTAAGAAAACAAACGTCAGGAAACTTTAAAGAGCTTAGGACCACTTCCTTACTGATATCTGCCGACTCATCACGAATCGATATCGTCACATGTCATTCAGTTGTGCGTGAACTGTGCAGAATTTAGCTGTAAGAAACTTCGGTTACCATTTTCATCCAAATATTCTTCTCTTCAGAATCATCCATTCCCTTCACTTCCAACTTTTTAAATATTGCCATAATATAATTCATCATTTTAATAGACCCCAACAGACCACCATAAATTAAGGGCAGAGAGGGGGGCACGCAACATGTTGACCGCCGAGTGAGGGTTTCGTGGTTTCTCCCAGTGCATTAAAACGAGCAAGGAAACATTTTTACAAGGGTGTCACCATTCATCATTCGGGGCTACACGACCTCGTCTCTTAATTAAATACATTTGGAAGCGAAATGTGAGCTCTCCACTCGTCACCCGAATTAAACTCGCTTTGTCGAGTCTCGTATTCAACGAGACTTGGCCTCCTTAAATCGCACAGTTTCCTAAATCCGTTTCGATCGAAATTTAAGATTCGCATTGAGTCCACCGTAAGTCGTCCCACAGTTTACAATTAAACACATAAGCGCCTACAGTACGCGACTGTAATCTTGAGACTTGCAAGGAATGCAGGAAGTCCGTAGCGTTAAAGGCAGGCGCCATCTTTCCTCCTTCACCCCGCAAGTATCAAGATTACAGTCGTGCTCCGAGCCGGATTCGAACACCCGACTCTCTCAGCCAGAGCACGCAGATGTGCGGAGCAGCGTGGCCCGCCAGTACTCGGCCCGCCAGTCTCTGGCTTTCACGACGTGTCCCGAGAGTCTCAGGAGTTGGTTCAGGTGCGAACAGCATTTTACGGCACGGGTTAACTGCTAAAAGCCACCCGGTGCTCGGGGTCACCCCTGTACGGGACGCAAATTGTATAATGTGTACGCCTCTTCGAACCTGTTATGGAAATCAGAGCAACAGACTTTAAGGGGTTCCTGGTAACGCGACGTTTATTATGGCTGTAAAATATAACGCAGATGGTTTTTCATCCTTGGTCGTGTACCAAAGTCTTTTCTGCCCCGGTATTCGTAAAGGAACAGCCAGGTCTGTGTGACAGACTTTAGCCTGTATAAACACATTCTAGACTCCTAATTTCTCTCCGATTTCACTCCAAAGCCTCCCTTATCCTCAAAGCACAATGGACTTTGTGTTTTTATAACACCTAAATTCTCGTGCTGTTTCTACGATGATAACGAATTATTATTTTATGGAAATTCAGAATGGTGCAAAAGTTGAGATAAGAAACTCCATGATTCAGATTCTCCATTTGTGTCGCTGAAATTTATTAAGCTAACCCCCCCCCTCGCTTTTTCTGTATCTCCACGTCATTCGACAAAACATCCCGTGTTCCTTATAAACGCTCAGTTATGCCAATAATTTGTACTGAGTAATAAATAGCACAAAATTTTGATTGATAACTTGGCTGATTGGTCATCATTTGCTGCTGAGGGATTTTGAGTTTAATGAGATAATATTATAGCTGTTGCCATGGCAATGCTGTTAAGGGGAACTTATTAAATACCTGTAACTCTATCATGGCGTACTATGTGCCTACGTGTGTTTCTGTACGATTAAGTACAATTATTGTAACCTCGTTATTAGATCGTATTTGAAACTGTAGTACATTATTTGGCATTACATTGTATAATTAAGAGGAGATAGACAATTAAATACATCATTCGTTATACAATAGAATTTAATTTTGATTTGTATATCCTGCTTTCTTGAATTTTGAAATAAACATGGGTTTTTAAGTACCAATTCAAATTACCCCGTCATTTTTGACAGACAAATTTTCGAACTGTATTGTGTGTGACGGAAGAATACAATTTGTATTTCATATATTTTTGTATTAATTCCTTTCTTCCTTCCGAAAGTTAATGTCCACACACAGTACGTTCTCTTCAGCACGTCTCTGTAATACACAAGCCAGTTATTTTATTTATTTAGTGTTCTGTCTGACGACAGGTCCATATGAATAGGATCCTTCCATCCTTTTCTCGGACTGGGACCTGTTCATATACGTTCTTGGCAGATGATCCAGAAGTGGTTTGCCATTGCCTTCTTCTGTGTGTGAATGGAGTAATTGTTGGGATGCCACGGAGGAAAACTCCGTGTTGCCTAGACCACGGCCTTGCCCAACACAAGTTATAAATTCGGGCACCGCCGGGAATCGAACCCGAGACGCCCAGGATTACAAGGCCAGCGTTCTAACCGCTAGACCACCGTGGTTTTCACGAAGGAATATCTTCGCTTAATGCAATAGGACATATGGATTTTAAATAGACGAGTAAAAGTTCACAAAATCTATGAAGTGGCAGGTGTGGATGATTTTGACAAAAATGATACGCAACTTGATTTTTATGAAAGAGCGGAATTTCCCATCAGGTAGACGCTGGTCGTCGAACTGGGATCGAAGGTAGTGAGACGTCGATGTTAAGAAGTTTGAAATCCATCAGCTTTAATTACGCAAGCTGTAATGACGTCTGAACAATTGTGATGGCACGCAGTGGTAATGTCCACAGAAGTTTAGGTTAAGTTAGAAAAGTGCACGAAGTCATTGGAGTGGAGATTGCAGATGTGAATCGTGGGTGAATCAGAACCACTGAGGGCGATGGGCTCACAGCTCGTCTTGGTGAAACAACTGAACGAGGGTTTGTTCAGGAAGGAAAATAAAACTTTCCGTCAAAAGCAATAAGTAACGCCGATTACTACGGAGAAAT
Organism: Zootermopsis nevadensis; assembly: GCF_000696155.1. The sequence continues at coordinate 15,010 of NW_019060268.1, forward strand.
GAACGCCGAATTATTTAAGAAGCGGTTCCAAGAAAAGTCCTGCCGTGCCTCGCCTTACTCCCTGTCTGTCAGTAGTAATGGCACTGCCAGCTGTCACTCCGCGAAAGGGGGATGGAACGGGCTCACAAGGAGGTCATCGGATGTGGGTCGAAGATTTCAACGAAAATGCGATCGATGGGAAACATGTAGGTGGAAGATAAAGACGTCTATGTCGTCCTTGGAATCGACCTTTGTTCCTGAAATAAATGCTTTTAAACTATTTCTTTTCGCGTGATTATGGTATAAGTCGGTTCTGTGACTAGTAGGGCCCAGTACCTGTCTGCAAACGGATGTGTTCATGTAACGGCGAGGGGGGCGTGGAGGTCCCTCTTTCGATCCCGTGAAGACGTCGGTGTTGATTATCTAGATTGCAATTCCGTGTGGACTAGTAGGTAGATAGCAGCGTTTCGGAGAAATATTTTGCCTCCATCTTCAGGGCTAAGACACACACACGCATAGCAGCCGTGAATTTCTGAACTGGACTCAGTTGTCACCTCACTTAACTGCCGCTGTCCCCAAAGAGCGCTTTGTCTCCGTAGGTCGTCCTGTAGCTGTAGCTTAAGCTCAGCCCGCAGACGCTAAGTTGCACGTGTTCCCATCTTGCGCTGAGACAGCAGCTCTCGTGCCAAAAGTACAGAACTCGCACAGAGCCAGATCCTCACGAATTACTCTCGTGTCTAAACACCGTTTCTGGAAACTGCTGATTGGACCCGCGGGACTTTGCTCTCACGTGCACATCGGCCTTGTCTGACCTGCTCTTCAGTTACGTGTGGAATTCCCAGCTCATGTTATCTGGGTCATAACACGGCGTTTTTGAGGAACGCAACTGACAAGGCATTCTGAATTGCCCTGGAGCCTTCTAGATGAACAAGTCGACAGCGGTCGACAGAAAGACAGCAGTAAGACTGAGATACAAGCAAAGGAGACAGTCCACCTTCGCGTTCTCAGGAGCCATAACAAGATGCTATTATTTTAATTTCAGTGGTAATTACGTGAATCGGTTGTTTCTTTCCCCTATAAGTCTCTTAAGCGACGTCTGTTAGCTGAAAGTACGTACTCCCAATTCTCCGAGCTCATCATTGAGAACTGGAACATTACTGTAATTTATTTTGCACTGCAAACGGCCTTCAAGTATAGTTCAACACTTTCCGAAGGTCTCCGTTTTCTCTCCACGTGTGTATCTTGCGGTTTGGGATGTGTTCGTGTTCGTCTTGATCTCAGAACTCTGAGGGGTTGCCCAGTCCCCCTTCGTTGTGCCAGAATCCTGTCCCGTAAGCCGTTTTAAAATAGATCATAATTATTGGACGTTTGTTATAAACCACCCGATCACTCGACATTAGGTCTGTATATCCTGTACATATGATTAAACTTCACGAGAGACGTAGGTTTCGTAAATTTGCCGTGCTGTCCTTTAAAGTGAAGGGGAGAGACCGCTGTCTAGTTCCTGGGCTTAGATGCGACGATAATATTAAAGGGGATTGTAAGTAAATAAAGATTTGTGGCATGGACTGGATATATATGGCCCTGGATAGAAACAGGTGGTGGGCTGTTGTGAACACTGTGATGAACGCTTGGGTTCCAGAAAAGTAGGGAATGTTTTAAGTATCTGAGCGTTTGTCTGTCAGGTTCCAAGATTTCTTAACGTCAAATTAAATATGTTAGATCCGTCGTAAATGATAACTCGAGAGCGATTTTGGAATAAGCCATGTCCTTGATAGCGGACGGTACATTTGCTTTTGTGCTTAATTAATCACTACGCCATGAAGACTTGTGGTGAAGAGTGAAGGTGTGGCTTCGCCGATTCTGAACAGTGGTCAGCTTCATTTCCGGTGCGTTTTATCGTGGTAGAATTAAGATAAACAAGGATACGTCAGTCGGAATTCGAACCAAGCACCTGACGAATGCGACCTAAGACGACGGCAGAGTCCGTCAGATCTCCACCAGAGGGTCACGTGCAGTACCTGGCGTGATTAGTCGCAGGGCAGTGCTTAGACTCGTTTCCGCGCTGTTACTCCGTGATTGCCGCTCAGCAGATCCAGTTTGCGGACCTGTTGAAAACTGGGATCGCTTCATCTGATGTCAGGCCGTGCGGCACAATTGGTTTGACACTGTGGCTTTGCGGGCTTCGTACCTACATTTTGGTCACATTCAAGGCTCCCAACATGTTCGTGGAAGTACGCCGGATTTCAGGTAGCAAATGTTTGACTGAATATTTCAAACACTGAGTGACGAAACCTGTCGTAATAATGAAGTCTGTAATAAATATTATATGAAGACGTGTAACTAGCTAAATATTTATTAGGGCGAAATATGGCCGGAATGAATGATCCATCTTGTACACCTCAACAACCGCTGGATTGATTCCGGTCTAATTCCAAACTGGATGTCCTGCCTGTTTTATGTTATTCGTGAGATACTATTAAAAAATAGCTTTGACGAACTTAATATATCGTGACAACTTAGTCTTAAAATGAAACGATTGTCAGAAGTAATGGTGAGACGTTGCATGATTCTGAAAGCCATTGATTTGTTAACTCTGCCTTCAAGTGTCTAATAAGATTTGAGACAGAACTTGATTGTGGATCATTTTCTCTTTTCTGTTTCAGAGCCGGTTTCGCGGGTTGCAGCTGAGTGTGGGGTGCCTGGCCCTTGCACTCCTGGTCCTGGTACAACTCCGCCTGCACCTCATGGGGACTCTGACGCCGGTGTTCGCCACTGCAGACAACCCGGCCGCGCGCTGTCCATCCCTTTACAGTCGCTTTCTCACTTTCGCTTATCTCCCCGTCTTCAACTTCGGTCTTCTGCTGTGGCCCCGGTGGCTAAGCTTCGACTGGTCTATGGACGCAATCCCCAGAATAACATCTATATTCGACCCTCGGAGCACAGTGACCCTGGTCTTCTACTACCTGCTTTATCAGGTCACGAAGAGAACGTTTTGGAACCTGGCCGCGTTAAAAAACAATTTTCTTCAGCAGCAGAAGACGCAGGCGTATCACAGGCCGCGGAGGAATTCGCACCGACGCGCCGGTCACATCAGCGTAGCAGTTCCCCCAACACACGTCGGCGACGCTGTAAAGACTTTTTCACCCTGCCCTGTCTGCCGTCACAGCCTTCTGGATCACCATTCTGTTATGTGTAGAAACAGCAACAACAACAACACGATCCCAATCCTGGGAACGTCCTCCTCTCCTTGTTGCTGCAAGAACGGAATTCCAAAATTCTCCCACCAGTCGATAATTTCTGACGGCGCTAAGCGAAATGTTCATCCTCTAAGACTGCGTTCAACCGAAAACACGTACCTGAGTAACTCAGAAGTTGTTCTTCTGTCTCTCGCCTTTATCGTGCTTCCCTTTCTACCAGCCACTAACTTATTCTTCTACGTCGGCTTCGTCGTCGCTGAGCGCGTCCTCTACATCCCGAGTGTCGGCTACTGTCTCCTGGTCGGACTCGGATGTCACGTGATTCAATCAAGGACCAGAAAGAGTTTTGTGTTGGTGTGTGTGTCCCTTCTGTTGGCGACGTTCAGCTTGAGAACTGTGCAGAGAAATCGTGACTGGGCGGATGAAGAGAGTTTGTACAGAGCCGGCATCCCCATCAACCCACCCAAATGTAAGTACACCGCCCATTAATTCCTACCTACTGACGCACTGTTACCAGCTAGGTGCCTCACTCTTGACAGTTCAGGTCAATTGTCTCTCACTTCTTGCAGAATTATCCTTAACCGTGAACGTGTCTCACAAAGAAAAAATATTCGAAGTAGTATTTGCACTGAGGAGTGTTAATAACGATAAACATTGTCAGAAATCGTGGTTTCAACATCTGACGTTTTCACGGCGGTTAAAACTTGGGTCATGGTCTTCTGGATATCGATTCCGCGTATCATAAATGGGTGGGTGGGGAAATGTTGCTTCGAAATGTTGGTAACGACTACATTGGGTCACAAACCAGAGCACACAGCAACCCACAGCGTTTTAACACTCTGAATAATTAATGTTGTTTACAGTTAAAAAGGTCTCACTGAAATTACGAAGGAAAGTCAGTTTTCTATGACGTAGTTATTAAAATTAACAGACGGACAGAACTCGAAAGTTCGATATTTTTCGACACCGTTTCCTCGCTTTTGAAGACGTTCTGCGAGGCGCTGTCTTCGGAGGGAAATCGTACATAACTCGAAAATTCGATATTTTTCGACACCGTTTCCTTGCTTTTGAAGACGTTAAGCGAGGCGCTGTCTTCGGAGGGAAATCGCTACCGCCACGGTGGTCTAGCTGTTAGAACGCTGGCCTTGTAATCCTGGGGGTCTCGGGTTCGATTCCCGGCGGTGCCCGAATTTATAACTTGTGTTGGGCAAGGCCGTGGTCTAGGCAACACGGAGTTTTCCTCCG